>ML660768.1:2552934-2579142 GCA_007570785.1 Antilocapra americana
CTGCCCCTTCCTGCGCCCCTTTCCTTCCTCCCCCCCCATTCCCCCCCACCTCCTTCCTGCCCCCGTCCTTCCTGACTAGGGTGGAAAGCTGCAGTTGGCCACCTTTGGGGGCTGCCTTCCCCGGGGGATGTAAGAGTGACGGGCTCCTCCCATGGGAGTCTTGCTCAGTCCTAGGGCCCTGAACCTCCCTTCCATTGCTCTCTGGCCTGAGCCTGTTGCTTAGTAACATGATCCGCGCTTGGTATCCACCATCTCCCTTCATGCCTGAGCCTCCACGATGCTCTCTGCCCTGGGCTGCCTCTCCCACTGCCTGGGAGAGGGTGTCCTCCTGCAGGGCCCCCTTTGCTCCCAGCTAGGCTCCCCTTTTTCAGGCTGCCCCCTGACTCTCCAGCTCTGAACCGGTGCTGGTTGGAGCTGGTCACAGCCTCCTGGCATGGTCCAGGAGGCTCCTTTGCTTTGCCCACCTACGGAGACTGGAACCCAGGCTCTAAGCAGGCTTTCTTGACTTGGGCATTGTTGACTTTGGGGCCTGATGATTCTTCGCTGTGGGGGTGACCTGTGTTCCTGGAAGGTGTGCGGAGCATCCCTGGCTTGGCTCAGAGAGGCCCAGTGCCACACCAATTGAGAGGCAGCTCTGAGCCTGGCTGCGTGGGATGGACCCTTCCTCTCACCACCTGTGTGCCCTGAGTGAGCGGTATCTCTGCTCTGGGCCTTGGGAATGGATGTGGGGTCAGTAGTGGGTGTGGGTGGTGGCCTGGAGGGGCAGCCTGGGGTGGGGGCAGCCAGGAGGTGGGAATGTGGGGCCTTGGATGAGGCAACTCTGTCCAAGTTAAGGAGCCCCCGTGGTTCTAGCCAGGATGGGGTCACACCCTGAACCTGGGGTCTCCCTCGGATCAAGGACCTGGAGGCCACCAGAGTCTGGGTGGGGAGAGGGGCAGGAGGGGCGGGGCCCTGGCACCGGGGCCTCTACAGGGTGTGTGCTGCTGGTGAGGGGCTGCAGGAGGGGTGGGTCTTCACCACCTGGGCAGAGGCCCTGGACTCCACCATGTCTTCTGCCCACATGACATTGCTCTGTTCACAAGCTCAGGGGTGGGTGATGGGGCTGGAGCTTCAGTCCTCCTTTCTGGAAATGGGGTGAACCTCTCCTGTGGCGAGACCATGAGGTTCAATGAGGGGGTAATATGGAAAGATAAGATAAGGGGGGGACCAGGCCCCAAGGGAGGAGCAGGTACGCCGGCTGCCTTGTGGGGTGCATCTGCCTTGTAGGGTGCCCGGAACCAACATTTCCCCTACCCCACCCCGACGGCATTGCAGTCATGGCCTGGGGGAGGGTGGGATGCACTTCAGTTCATTTCAGTTCAGTCGCTTAGTCATGTCCGACTCGTTGCAGCTCCATAGACTACAGCACGCCAGGCCTCTCTGTCCATCACCAACTCCCGCAGTTTACTCAAGCTCATGTCCATCGAGTCAGTGATGCCATCCAACCATCTCATCCTCTGTCGTCCCCTTCCCTCCTGCCTTCAATCTTTCCATGCTCCGCACACCCTCCAGGGTTTTTTCAAATGAGTCAACTCTTCACATGAGGTGGTCAAAGTATTGGAGTTTCAGCTTCAGCATCAGTCCTTCCAATGAACACCCAGGACTGATCTCCTTTGGGATGGACTGGTTGGATCTCCTTGCAGTCCAAGGGCCTCTCAAGAGTCTTCTCCAGCACCCCAGTTCAGAAGCATCCGTTCTTCCGTGCTCGGCTTTCTTCGTAGTTCAGCTCTCACATCCGTGCATGGACCACTGGGGAAGCCGTCGTCTTGACGAGACGGATGCACTTGAATGGGCTTATCTTTCCCAGCGGCTGCTCACAGCTCCTCCACTCAGTCCAGTTCCTTGGTGAAATCCCAGGTCAAGTCCATAATTTCTCAGGCACTTCTGAGACTTAGAAAGGACATAGTTGGTACCTTGCCATCAAAGGTCACCCTCTGATTCGACCCAGAGCTCCCTGACCCAGTTAGATCTGAGGGGACAGGGCTTCACCCCACTCCTGCCCTAAGACCCCAGCTGGGGTTCAGAGGCCCCTGGCGCGTCCTAGGTTGGATGCACCCTGTTAGTGACAGGGCCAGGCCTTGAACCTGTGACCAGGTCTGGCAGAGGAGGGGGCACTTGAAACAATGAAACCGTCTGGAGGATTCTAGAAGGTCATGCTGGGGAAGGGGCCCAGGTCCATCCTGCTGCTGTGATGGCAGAGCCAGGCCCAGGTTGCAAGAGTGTGTGGGTGTTGGGCTTTGGTCACTTTCCAGGTGACCTCTGCCCTCAGCCGTGGGGACACTCTCCCTAGGGACATCCTGCTCACTGACAGGAGCTTTGACTGGACTCCTCACACGAGGTTCCACCGTCACTGGCAAAGCGCTACGAACCCGTGCTGAGCTCCAGATGTTTCTAGAAAACGGCGGTTGCCGCCTCCACGATAGTGGTGCTTGCAGCTTGCTCTGGCCCCCGTGCTCACGGCTCCCTGTTAATGAGGCTGCACCCCGAGTTCGGGGGGTTGAGTGAGGGGGCTGCGGCGAGGGGCACGTCCCCCGCAGCTGCAGGTGGCACGCTGGCCTGAGCCTCGGGCCTGCCCCTGGGGGAGGGCACGCTGCTGATGCGGCCAGAGGCAGAGGGGGCGTGAGCTGCTCCCCAGGGCTCCCTCTCAGCGGCGGCAGGGGTAAGCCCGGGGCTCACGTGCGCTCACTCGTCTGTCCTACACGTCTCCCTCCTCTTCACCCCGACAGCTGTGTGAGACTGGCTCCTTTATCGCCCGTGAAGTGCGTCCCTGTCTCAGGGCACAGGGAGGGAGCGACTCGGTCACTGTCACACAGCTTCGGGGACAGCCTGGTTCCAAGGTCCCTGTTTCTAGCCACTGCCAGTGGTCTGCCTCCTCCCAGGCACGTCCGGCACGGTCCTGGAGGCTCCTTTGCTTTGCCCACTTGTGGACTGAGGCTCCAAGCAGGCTTTCTTGACTTGGGCACTGTTGACATTTGGGGCCTGATGATTTGTTGCTGCGGGGGTGACCTGTGTCCTGGAGGGTATATGGAGCATCCCTGGGGTCCAGGCTCCAGGAGCACCCCTCCCCACCCAGCTGGGATGGTCAGAATTGTCTCCAGATGTTGCCAAAAGCTCCGGGGAGCAAAATGGCCCTGGTTGAGACTGGCACAGAGAATGAATGTGCCCAGGGTCACCCGCTAGGTGAGGGCCCAGGGTGGCTTGATCAGGGATGGGCATGGCTGGAGGGGCAGAGCAGGGGGCCGGCCAGGAGCCCACAGCAGGCTGGGAGCTGAGGGTGGGAGAGCACGTCACCTGGGGACCAAGGCACTGCCATCAGCTCCAACCTGGGCTGGGACCCGGACCCGGAGTCCAGGAGGAGGTCAGAGCGTCCAGTCTCTGAGATGCGGCACAGAAGCAGCCCAGAGGCCAGTCTGGAGGGCTTCATGGAAGGGGCATTCCGGCAGGCGAGCGCTTGGAGGTCAGGCGTTGGGGCCCCCGACCTCTGTAGCTCTGCACCTTTCCTTAGGAGGCAGGGTTGGGGTTAGAGTCCCCCTGCCAACAGAGGGCAGTGGGGCCACCAGAGCTCCTGCCATCGCGGCACCCTGCCGCCCAGCTCCTTCCTTCCCAGTGCAAGGGGCCCCTGTCCGAGTCCACATCTGCTTCCCGAGGCCTGGAAGCCCATCTCCGGAAGGCGGAGCCTCCATCGGTTCATCCTGGTATCCCTGGCTTGCGGCCGGACCGCACGCAGTTAGCACTCATGGAAGCACGAAGGAGCTTCAGGGTTTGTTTTCCACATGTTCACACCAGCTGTCGTGTGATAGCGTCCTCCTTCCATGCCGGACGGCCCCCTCTGTCCCACCCGCTGTCCCTGCCCTCGTGACGCCTGCCTGACGTCCCAGCGCTGCAGGCCCCCCAATTCCCGCGCCCCTCGCCTGGGAGGATGACGTCTGTGCTCTGTTCTTTCTTCCAGGTTGCGGGGGCTGCGGAGCCGAGATCAAGAACGGCCAGTCCCTGGTAGCCTTGGACAAACACTGGCACCTGGGCTGTTTCAAGTGCAAGACCTGCGGGAAGCAGCTGAACGCGGAGTACATCAGCAAGTGAGTGGGCGGGGCGGCCCACCTGGGCGTGGAAGGGGGCGGGGCTCCTCCGGTGTCCACCCTGCTACACTCTCGGCCTCTCAGCCCCCACCCCATGTCTGCAAGGCGAGCCCCGCCAGGACTCCAGGACATGGCATGTCTGTCCCAAAGCCCTCGCCCTCCCCCGCACCAGCCTGGCTTCCCTGACGCAGAGGCGCTCATTTCTGTCCGCTGAGCCGAGGTGTTAGCGCTCCCACCTTTGACCTTTGACTATGGCAAGTGCAGTCCCTGGGTTTGTCCCTCCCTGTGGGATCTGCCGCCCTCGCTGGCGCCCGTATCCCCGCCGAGCACATGGCGGAGGTCAGCCGATGCTGCTGGCCACAGAGCCAGGGAGGGCTGACGGGCTCAGGGGTCATGGGTGCGGCTGTCCTCTGCCGTGGTGCTGACGCGGGGTCCCTGACAGGTGCTCAGGGTACAGGGGTGGCTGGTTTGCGGTGCGTGGGGAGGGAGCTTGTGCAGATCGGGCTGAGCCCCTGCTTGTTGGCCAGGTGGGGGATGCATTTGAATCCCCAGAGGCCCCGGGTATGGCGAGCCTCCTGACTGCACAGGGGAGGGAAGGGTCAGGGCTGAGCTCACAAAACAGCTTCTCTGAGGGCAGAGCGGCTGTCTCCTGCCAGTCAGGGGCGTTTGGGACAACTTCTGTCAAAGGTTGTGCTGGTTCTTGATGCTCTGGGGGAATAGAACCATCACAGGAATTGATTGGGTTTAAAAAAATATTCCTGCAATAAAGCTGCAGAGAACGAAGCACACACATGCACATGCATGCACGTGTCCATGCGAGGTGCGTGTACGCCGGGGGAATCCAGTCACTGCGTGTACCCACGTCAGTTTCCTGGTGGACCTTGTCCCCTAATTCTGTAAGGTGTGTGAGCTTTGGGGAACCCTGGGGAAGGCTCTCCAGGTTTCTCTGTATTGCTTCTTACAAATGCATTTGGACCTACAGTTATCTCAAAATCAAGCGTTGCCAGGGAAACCGAGGTGAGCCTCTGTCCAGGCTGGGTCAGGCTGGGTGAGTTTCTGCTGCCTGTTTCATAGTAAGGAGAAGGCATGAGTGACATGCAAAGGCGGCCTTGGAGATGGAGCACTTAAAATGAAACGCCTCCCAGCCCCCAGAGTGCAGCAGCTCACCCACGCAGCGTGCGTGTTACTTAGCAGCCTCCGGAGCTTGGGAGGAGGGGCCTTGGGGTTGCCATGGAGATGTTGTCTTGGAACCTCCGGGGTCTGCTGCATGTGCAGCCTGTCTGAGGGGCCATGACCAGGGCCCCGAGGTCAGGGCATTTGAAGGTGGACCCTAGGGGCCCAACTGACGTGTTCCGTCTCCTAAGCCAGGAAGGACTGCTTTCTCACTGAGGCTTCCGGAAGCACCAGGACCCCACCCCAGGCCCCTCCACTCCTGCCAGCATCTGTGGGACCCAAACAAGGTTCCAAGTTTTGAGGAAAAGAGGGTGCCATCAGCTCCTTCTCCTGACAGCTTGAGAAACCTTACCTTCTGTCGGCAGCTGAGCAGAAATCAAGACCAAACTGATGACAGGGCAACACATCAGCAGTGCTCGGGGCAGATGGACCAGAGTACCAGATGCCCCCCTCTCCACCCACCGTGCCAGCCGCCTCCACACCCGGCTCCTGATGGACCGGGCCTGGGCCAGGGGGACCGTCCTGGCTGTCGATGACAGTGACGGTGACAGTGGCCTCAGCCAGCAGTGGGCAGGTGCCCGCCGAGTGCCAGGTGCTGGTCACCCCTTGTCATACACAGACTGTGCTCTTATGATCCCCACCTTACAGACAGGAAGCTGAGGCCCAGGCAGGTTAAGTGACCGCTGGGACTGGGGATCTGAGTGCCAACCTGTCCAGTCACCACTAACCAGCCGCACCCTACCCCACCCACATGGAGCGCTGGCACTGTCCTGACACCATCCCTGCCACGTGCCCTGCTGGCTCGACCTCATCGTGATAATTACGATCGACTTCTAACGAGCTCTGACCACACGCCACACGTGGTTCAGGACCGTGCCTGCATTCCTGTCCATCAATACCCGCAGGCCGGCTGTGTCCTTGCAGCCCAGTACAGGGAGCCCAGCGTCTGAGAAGCCCGCCTGCGGCTGCCTGGATGGATACTCAGGAGCAGTGCCCACCCGGACTCCCTTCTTGTCCATAATCCCTAAAGCCACAAGCCACACCCTGCACAGAGTTGGCCCGCCTTGCACGGGCAGCGTGAACGCGTTGCGTGTGGTCCCCCAGCTCCTTCCTGAGCAGTGGAAGGTCCAGGCCATGCCCAGGGACAGTGAGGGTCAGTCCCAAGGCATACCTGCCCCGCTTGGATCTTGTCACCCCCAGACCTGGTCTCTGACATGAGCAGCTTTGTCAGACCCCCTTGTCAGCTCGCAGGGATGCCCCAGAAAGAACAAGAGGCCACCTGATGAGGAAATAGAGCATTTCGCACCCCACCCAGATGTTGAGTGTTGGACAGAATGAACTGGAATGAACAGTCACATCTGTGGAAACCTCTTTTTCTTTCCCAGACCCGGCTTTGATTCCTTGGGCTCTCTGGAGCCCTCCACCAGCCCCTCGCTCACCCCTGGGCAGGCGGCCCCACCTCTTGTACCTTGGTTTCTCCACCTGTGAAATGGGACCGTCTTTGTGGTGTTTCTCATCGGGCTGCTAGGGGAACCAAGGGGCCATGCTGCACCCCTGAAGTGCTCAGCACCTGCGGAGTAGGAGGCAGTGGGCGTCTGCCCCTTGGACACAGCCCCTCTCTTTGGTGAGGGCTGTCGGGCCTTGGGGGTCCTCGGGGTGCCCCCGCCCGTCCTGACTGCCGGCTCTGTTGCAGGGATGGACTGCCCTACTGCGAGGCGGACTATCACACCAAGTTCGGGATCCGCTGCGATGGCTGTGAGAAGTACATCACGGGACACGTGCTGGAGGTGAGGAGGCCAGCTTGGAGGTGGGGCCCGGAACCCGGCCCCACAGGTTCTGCCACCCTGAGCACAGAACTCTGAGCTAAGTCCTGCTGCGGGCCCTGGGACCTGCCTGCCTCCTGGGACTTAACCGAGAGGATCCGAAAGGATTCCTTTGTGCAGGAATCCACGCCCTTGAGCCTCTGCCTCCCTCTTCCTCCCAGCTCTGCCAGAGGACGCGGTCCATGCTCTGCTCAGTGAGCGCCACCTCCTCCAGGAAGCCTTCCCTGCCACACTCTCTCAGCTGTGTCCTTTACAAGTTGACAGAGGTGGGAAGGACTTGCGATCCTGATTCAGCCCTTTGGCATCTAGATGGGAATCTGAGGCTTGGGGGTTTTAAAAGTGAGCCTGTACCCCTTAGCTGTTCCTCCCCTACACCCCGAGCCTGTGGAAGTGCCAGTCTCCTTGCAGTCTCTGTAGAGATTCCACTTCTGGACGTTTCCTGTAGATGCAGTCGTACGCTCTGCTGTCCTCTGTGACGGCATCTGCTCACGGGTGCCTTGTACATACGCGCGTTTCAGTATTGTAACGTGTCTCATCACAGGACTAGACCAGAACTGTGTAAGCTGATCACTCGTTGTGGACGCAGCCCTGCTTTCCACCCTTTGGCTGTGATAAATGACACTGAGATGAACATCTTTTACATTGCCTAGTTTCTAGTTTTCCTGAAGGTTAGTTCATGACGTGTAGAAACTGAGCCAGCAACTGTGATCATTTTCAGGGTTCTTGAAAGTCATAAAACGCTTTCCAAAAAGTTTATTCTGACTTCCCACCCTGGGTGTAATCTTTCTCAGTCCTGCGCCAAGTGAGAATGTGAGCCTTGCTGTCATATGCCCCTGCTTCCACCCCTAGAGGTGCTGTGTGTTGTCATTTTTAACCAGTCAGAGTTCTTCTTGCCTTTCAGTTCCCTTCCATCAGTGTTGCCTGCTTATACACTGGGGTCAGTCAGTCAGAGTTCTTGCGTTTCAGTCATCTGTCATCAGCGTTGCCTGCTTCTGCACTGGGGTCTTCGTGTTTTTCTGACACAGTTGGGCAGATGGTCACACTATGAGATGGTTACCGTCCGGTCTGCCAGACGTCTTGTGTCTTCTTGGGTGGTGAGCAGGCTCAGTGTCCGTACCCACATCCTGTGAATGTGGACGAATGACACGTCCCTCCCCCCACCCCACCGTGATGCCTTACCTGGCGCCCCTCGTCCCGGGCCTCTCTTCTCACCCAGCCCTTTGCTGCAGATCCTGCTCTGGGCAGTCAGCCCCCCTCCCTGCCCCCCAGGCCAGCTACAGGACTGAGGCTTCTGGAGAATCCCCCCACCATGGCCCCACCTGCTGCAGGGCCCCCAAAACTGTTCCAGAGCTTCCTAGCGCCATCCTCCCCAGTCTGCCCCCCCCCCCCCCGGCCGCCAGCCACAACGACCTCGTCTGAGATTTACTGGGAGAGAGGTCCAAGGTCACTCAGGGCTGTCTGCGAAGCCTCCTGGTCAAGGCTCTGCCCTCCTCCCGCTCACGGCCTCTCTTACCCATTCTTGGTCCGAACCCCTCTGCCTCCTGTGGGGCCTGACCCTGCAGTTCCCCCTTCCTCCCTGGGGGTCCACACCTCCCCTCTCACAAGACATCCTCCACCCCACCCCTGCCTCCTCTGGGGCCTGACCCTGCAGTCCCCCTTCCTCCGTGGGGGACTCCACCTCACAAGGCATCCCCCCAGTGGCTCCATGAACAGCTCCCATCCCCCCTCTGCCATCTCCCCCTCCCTTCACAGTCAGGTGTCTCCATGGGATGCTAACACCCCCCATCCAGCCCTCCCACCTCCCTCCCCAGGCCACGCTCTTCTCGCCTCCCCCAGGCCCTTGTCTGTGTCCAGGAGAACACTGCTGGGCCAGCGGCCACCCCTACATGGGGCCGAGCCCACTTGAACCCAGGCTGCCCAGCCAGGCCCCCCGCCCCCCGCCCACCAACCCCGCAGCCTCTCCCTGTGTAGTCACTGGTGGGTGCTGTTCTGTTTTGGTGCCACATTGGTGCCACCTGATGCCCTGAGTGGGGGCTTCTCGGGCTCTGTGGCCTGTTCCGTTGCTGCTGCAGGTGTTGGGGGAACGCTCCTGACCTGGACCCTGGGGCCACCCGGACTCTCCCGGTCCTGAACCAGTCCTGTGCCTGCCGAGCGCCCACCCCCCCTCCCCCGCCCCTGTCCTCAGAGCGACCCAGCATCTCCTCGGGGGACCCTACAGGACGTCCCCTCCAGCTTAGTGGTGGCCCCCGGTAGTGGGGTGGGGCGGGGGTCTCCCCTGATGGATTGGGTCCGGAGTGCGGGGAAGGACCCCATCTGGGGGTTGTTGCTGCTCAGGCTGCCTGTTAGCTCCCTGATTGATAGTCGATGCTGGGCCCAACACAGGCTCCGGGGGTTGGGCACTGTGAGTGGGGCGTGCCCTGGTCCACACCTTGACCCTGAGGAGCAGGAGAAAAGCAGGTCTGCGGTGGAGGATGCAAAAACCTCCCGGGAAGATTAATGCTTTGTTTCCGCCCCTGCGGGTGAGCTCTGCGCGCTCGGTGGTGGCTGAGTCGTCGGCGAGCCCTGCGCGGCTCAGAGCATCCTCCCTGGCGAGGCGGTTCCGCAGAAGGGGGGCGGCTGTCACCGCGGTGGCGCTGCCTGGGCTCAGCCCAGAGCCTCCAGGCAACCCGGCTGGCTGGGCAGAGGGCTCTTGTGGGGGCGGAGGTGGGGGGTGCGGCAGGTGGCCGGCCAGGGACAGGACCTGCAAACAAGACGAGAAGGATCCAGGCCACCGGCTGGAGGGTGAGGGTGTCTGTTCCTGCCGGCCTGTCCCCGGAGGTGGCGCTGGAGAGGGGCCTTGGCAAGACAGAGGGGGGAAACTGCTTGGACTGGGCTCTGGTGCCAGGACCCCGTGCAGGTAGGAAGCTCCCTGGGCCGGTGGGGAGGCCGTGCTGGTGGAAGCGGGGTG
Organism: Antilocapra americana; assembly: GCA_007570785.1. NCBI lineage: Eukaryota > Metazoa > Chordata > Mammalia > Artiodactyla > Antilocapridae > Antilocapra > Antilocapra americana. The sequence continues at coordinate 2,562,993 of ML660768.1, forward strand.
GGCTTGCTGGGAGCCAGGCCAATCAGCAGGGGTGAGACCCTTGAGACTCCTGTCGCCACCCCCCACCCCACTGACTTGCCCCTCAAGAAGCTCTCCTCTCCAGAGCCCCATCCCCTCCTGCAGGAGCCGCATCTGCCTGCCAGCCTGAAGCCATCTCATGCAGGGGCCAGCCTGTGAAATGTGCCTTTGATTCCCTCAGCCGGTCTAAATACTGAGCATCCTCTACACCATGTTTGCCTGCACTCTGCATGTCTGTGGTGTCTGTCCCCATGAGTCTGCTCCACTCTGGGTCCGCAGGGGACCCTGGAGGGGCTGACACCGGGCTTCTACCCCATTGCTGGCTGGCTGGCTGGCTGGCTGGCTGGCCCGGAGTGTGGGAGCAGCCTGCTGCAGGGCTGGCTCCCAGGGGATGGAGTCGCTCTGCAGAGAGAGCTGGAAGGTGGGCTGGTGCATGGCCAGGGGACAGGGCTCTGAGCAGACCAACCAGCGTTTGATCCAGAGAGGAGGTGCCCAGTGAGGGGGTGTCCCTGGCTCGGTGCCCCCATCACCACCTTCTCTCCTTGTTCTCACTGGTGTTAGCAGAAGCAGGTGGAAAGGGGGGGCAGGCACTTCTTGCTCAGCCCCATGCTCTTTAACCTTGGTCCTACCTGCCTTCAGCAGCCTGACTGTCTCCATGGTAACGAGAAGCCCAAAGTCTCTCTGGAACCACGAATTAATCCCTTCATTCCTTTATTGCTTCCTCTGCTTCCCTTCCTCCTCCTCCCCCTCTACCCTCTACTCACCTTGCAGACCCTTCCTGAACGCTGTCCCACCCTGGCCTGGGGACTGGGCTCCTAGGGAAGTCTGTGGTAGGAGTTCCTCTGCCTGGAGGACCCCTGGAGGCAGGGTGGGGCTGGCCAGCTGAAGGAGCATTTCTCCATTTCAAGCGAACCATCTTGGTGACTCTAGAGCTGGCAGATTGCTCCTCCCTCTCCTTCTCAGCACTTTCCTTTTCACCCTTGTAAGCCATAGGGCTTTTATCCCAGAGAGAAAGCGAGCCCCGACTCTGAACAAATAAAAGCATTTCCTAAGGACCTAGGTGAAGTCAACGTCTCAAGGCCCCAGCTTCTCTCTCTTTTAAAGTTTAATGAATGTGTTTATTTTAAAAACACGCTCAGAAGGAAGGCTTGTTTGTCATAAAATAAACCAAAAATCATCTGTAAGGAATGTCATCACCCAGAAAAAAACTACCGTTAGCATTTAAAGGTCATCCTTGCTCATTGTGTGCATACACGCTCACAGAGACACACAGACACACACTCAGATACACACACACACACATAGACGCACAGATACACACAGACAGACACTCAGATACACACACACACATAGACACACAGATACACACAGACATACACAGAGGTACGCATAGACACACACAGACACACACACAGACACTCAGATACACATACACACACAGACGCACAGATACACACAGACATACGCAGAGGTGCACATAGACACACACAGACACACACACAGATACACAGACAGATAGTCAGATACACACACACACACATAGACGCGCAGATGAGACACACAGACACACACAGAGGTGCACATAGATACACGCAGACACACACTCAGACACAGACACACTCACAGAGACACACAGACATACACAGAGGTACACATAGACACACACACAGACACACACACAGACACACAAACAGACACACACAGACACACATACTCAGAGATACACATAGATACACATAGGCACACAGACACAGATAGACACACACATAGACGCACAGATACTCACAGACATACACAGAGGTATGCATAGACACACACAGACACACACACAGATACACACACACACAGATACACACACTCAGATACACACACACAGAGACGCACAGATACACACAGACATACACACAGATACACAGAGACACACATAGGCACAGAGACACACATAGACACATAGAGACGGACACACACACTCAGATACACACAGACACACACACAGACACTCAGATACACATAAACACACAAACGCACAGATACACACAGACATACACAGAGGTACACATAGACACACATAGACACACACTGACACACACACAGATACACACAGACAGACACTCAGACACACACAGAGGCACACAGACAGACACACAGATATACATAGATACAGAGACACATGAAGACACATACACGCGCGCACATGCACACACACACAGATTCACGTAGACACACGCAGACCTACACACTCAGACACACAGAGGTACACATAGGCGCAGACACACACAGACAGACGCACACACAGATGCACACAGAGACCCCGTGCAGGCACACGCTGACTTGCCTGCAGCCTGGCGCCACGTCCCCGCTCAGCACCAGCGAGGATCAGCATCTCCACTCCCTGTCTTCAACCATCCATCCATCACCACATTCCCAGGCATCTGGGTTGAGGAAGCCGTGCAAGGGCACCGGGCCGACGTCCTCACTGCAGGACGCCTCAGAGCCTTGATAGCTGACGTGCCTGGAGGTGGCGTGTGTATCTCTCTGCTCCCACACTCTGATCAGAATCCTCCTGTCGCTTGGGACCGTTACGCACGACCGGTGGACGCTGTTTGCCCATTCCGAACGTCTTTATGGGATATCCCCTCTGCGTGCGGCTCTGCTCTAGGGCCTGGGAACAGCAGAGGACAAGGGGACGAGGCTCCGTCCTGGAGCAGTCACCCCAGATTGAGTGGGGGCGAGATAGGCGCAGGGCCATGGGGCCGCGCCAGCCTTGACATGCTCCCCCGAGCCCCTGAGCCCAGCACGAGCCTGTCCCGAGGCCAGTGGTGTCAGCTGTGGGTCCAGGCTAAGTCAGGCTCTGGGGAGGGTCTTTGCTGACGTGGCACATAGCCAGGTGCTTCTTTTGGGAGGGAAATCGCCTTGGGAGGGTCTGGGGTGGCAGAGCCCTCTGTGTGGGCTTCCTCACCCCATCCCACCCACCCCTGCCACATGCTTCCTACTAAAGGTTTTTAATGAGCTTCTTGGTAAATTTCATTTGCTCGGCGTGCTCTGTGATTAGATCTTTTAAGATTTGGATCCAGTTCTGGTCATTCGCAAAGGAGACGAAATTAGCTTCAAATCTGGGGATGTACCAGGAGCAGCCACAGGGAGCTGGCGATCCTGGGCTGGGGGGGACGTGTGCCCTACAGGCCTGACCCAGAGAAGGCCTCAGAAAGTAGGCAGAGGCTAGGCTGGCTCTCCTGAGACCGGAAGAGGCCTGGAAGCATCTGGGAGGAGCAGGGGGTGCCTGCCTCTGATGGGATGTGGGAGGCCCAGCCTCTGGTGGAGAAGGGAGTGGGAAGGACTTGCCTGCTCCTCTCTACAGGGAGGGGAGGGAACTGTGGACCCAGAGGCTCTGCCACTTCTCCATGGTACCAGCCCAGCCCTCTGCGTTTGTTGCATTGGGAACCCTCCCCTCTGCCTGGGGGTCGGTGAGGAGTAGAGCCCGCTGTGTGCCCGCTGTGTGCCCCCGGAGGCTGTGTTCCTAACGAGACTTGTTCTGCCTGATTAAAGATGACAGCCGCTTGTCGGAAGGCACACGGCATCATTGTAAAGGCACACGCCACAGAATCTCACGGGCTTTTGATCACTTTGGTAACCTGTGCCATCTTGAGTCCCACCTGCGTTTAAGGGGCTTGTGCCGCCTGCAGCGCAGGGCCTGGGGTATCGGCGGCACAGGTGACCCTGGGGCCTGATGGCTGAGGACCTTCTTGGACAGTGTTGGAGGGGGGGTTGGAGCAGGGGGTGCAGCCATGTCCTGATGACAGGGAACGCCCCGGCCAGCGTGACCACCCCGAGACAGCCCAGGAGTAGCGAGGGGAGCTGATATAAGCCCTGAAGACACGTCTGTGTTTGACCTTGTGAGCCTGTCTTAGCCAACTTGGGATGCTATGCTGTGAACTGCTAGGCTCAAACAATAGACAGTCACTTCTCACATTTCTGGAAGCTGGAATTCCGAGATCCAGGTGCCGGCCCCTTGGGTTCCTGGCTTGGAGATGGTCCCCTTCTCCCTGTGTCCTCCCACGGCAGAAAATGCTGATGTGCCGTCTCATAAAGACACAAATGCCCGTATAAAACACCACAGGGGCCCCAAGTGGCAAGACTTCATTTCTTTTTACGGAGAGATCTATGAATAGTCTTCCATTGTGTTTATCACACTCGCCCATTGACGACCATGTGAGTTAGTTCTACCTTCTGGCTGTTGGCGATAATGCTTCTGTGCAGACTTATATGCAGGTTTTTGGGTGAATGCGTGTTTTTAGTTCTCTCGTTCTCTTCATTTTTCTTACATACAGAGAAGTAGCATCGCTGGGTCATAGGGTAGTTTTACGTTTCCCTTTTGGCGTCACTGACACTGTTCCCAGCAGCTGCCCCATCCTGTATTTCCACCACCAGTGTGCCAGGGCTCCAGTTCTCCACAGCCTCACCAGCACTGGTTATTTTCCTGGTGGCCCTGGTGGTAAAGAATCTGCCTGCAATGTGGGAGACTCAGTTGATCCCTGTTTAGGGAAGATCCCCTGGAGAAGGGAACGGCTACCCACTCCAGTGTTCTTGCCTGGAGAATCCCATGGGCAGAGGAGCCTGGTGGTCTACCATCCATGGGGTCTCAGAGTCGGACACGACGGAGCAACTCCCATTTTCACTTCACTGGTGGGCGTGAGGCGTATCTTGTTGGCGTTTGGATCTGCGTTTCCTTAATGATAGCGGTAGTAGCATTTTGATTGGGTTCTTGGCTGTTCCTGTATCTTCTTTGGAAGAAACGTCACTTCATGTCGTTTGCCCATTTTTTAACTGAGCCCTTTGTCTTTTTGTTGCTGAGCTGTAAGAATTCTTTATATATTCTGGATCCTCAGCCCCTATCAGATCTGTGATTTGCAGATATTTCTCCCATCTGTAGTTTATCTTTCCACTTTCTTCATAGTGTCCTTTGATAGACACGTGCTTCTGATCTTTACAAAGTCCAATTTATCTCTGGTGTTGTTGCCTCTCATGCTTTGCACGTCCCATCCAAGAGTCCACTGCCAAATCTGGGGTCAGCAAAATGCACCCCTGAGGTTTTCTTCTGTGGTTTTATACTTTTGTGGGAAAACTCTTATTGGCATGTAACACACAGAGGAATCCATGAATCTCACATACTGGGCACACCCAGGCAACCAGCACCCCAACCAGGAGAACACATGCCCAGCACCCCAGACACCCCCTGGGTCCCCCAGGCAGCCACCACCCTGATTCTAACCGTATGGGATCTGCTCTGCAGCGTCTGGTGTCCAAGGCCTTGCGTCTGTCTGAGGCCTCCGTGTTGATTGCTCAGGGAGTGGGGTTCAGGTAGGGGCATGTGAACATGGGGTGCATGCTGCAGAGTCAGGGACCGCCCAGCTCAGGGCAGGGGTCACAGGATCAGACTCCTGGCTCTGCCCCTCCTGCTGTGTGACCTTGTTTAGCTTCCTCTGCCTCTCTGCGCCCTGATGAAAACAAGGCTAGTCATGTACCTCCTAGGCTGTCACAGGGGTGAAGACCAGTCAGTATGTGAGAGGGCACCCCCTCGCTCCATGCAGAAACAAACAGTATCCTGATCGCTGCTATTTTTGGAGCCAGGGCTGGGGTCGTCTGCCAGGGGCTGGGCTGGGAGGTGCTTTCCGAATCAGTTCAGCTCAGTTCAGTCTCTCAGTCGTGTCTGACTCTTTGCGACCCCATGGACGGCAGCACGCCAGGCCTCCCTGTCCATCGCCAACTCCCAGACTTTACTTAAACTCACGTCCATCGAGTCGGTAATGCCATCCAGCCATCTCATCCTCTGTCGTCCCCTTCTCCTCCCGCCCTCAATCTTTCCCAGCATCAGGGTCTTTTCCAGTGAGTCAGCTCTTCGCATCAGGTGGCCAAAGTATCGGAGTTTCAGTCCCAGCTTTCCGAATGGAGGGAAGCAAGCGGACGCAGGGCTGGCCCCACCCAGTGGCTGCGGGGCTGTCTCTCCACTCAGCCTTAATTCTTCTTGGTCCGGCTGGGGTTTCAAGCCCATCATCTTCGAAACTGTCCCCTTCTCTTCCCACCTGCCTCTGTGGACACGCCTGCGGATATGCCATATAGACCCCCAAGTGGCTGTTGCAGAATTTCTGCTGTCTGATGTCATGAGGGTGGGTTGTCCCTTCTCCCACCACCGAAAGTGAAGGGGGTGCCTGCCTGGGGAAGGCGTGAGGACAGGTCAGAGGTCACGGTGTTTAGACTCCCTGGGTCCTCAGTTGACCACAGAGACCTGATCACAGGTGGTTTCCATTTAAAGCCAGGGCTGTTCCCACCCCCCACGCACACCTCGGGGTAGGAGCTGCTCTGAGCCCGTGGCGTTTTCACCGAAATGGCAGTTCCACCCTCGTACCGTCTGGGCCCGCTGCTGCCTCCTGACCTGCTCCCCAGATGGATCCCTGCGACCAGGGGTTCCTGCAGTGGCAGATGCCAGCCCTGCCCTCGCAGGCTCACTGTCTGGTGGGGAAGAATTTCTGAATGAATTGTCAAACCCTGAGACCATGGGGCTCTGGAGACCCAGAGCAGGGGAGCAATCGGGGCGGCTTCCAAGAGGAGGTGGCGTTGGAGAGGAATTTGGGAACGTTCTGGGTGGCCCCAGGTGGGAAGCAGCCCTTGGCCTGGAGACACTGGGCCACGTGGACTGGCTCCTCTGGCGCCATGCAGGAGAGGAGTCTGTTTTGGATTCTTCTTCCCTGATACTCCAGTTTCTCTTGTGGCTCAGCTGGTAAAGAATCCGCCTGCCATGCAGGAGAGCTGGGTTCAACTCCTGGGTTGGGAAGATCCCCAGGAGAGGGAACGGCCATCCATTCCAGTGTTCTGGCCTGGAGAGTTGGATACGACTGAGCAGCTTTCACTTTCAACTTTTCCCCCAATACTCGAGGGTCACCTGGTTGGCACCAAAGTCACCAGTGGGGAAGGGGCAGGAAAATGAGACTCTTGTAATGAACTTTCATCCCATCACTCACTGGTGCAGGAGTGAGCATGCCTGACTCAAATTCACGGAGGGGTGATTAACTTTCGCATCTCAGCAGACAGTGAGCGGGGGTTACATCCACAGTTAGCAGCAGGCTGCCCCCACCCGCAGGTGAGGGAAATAGTCCCTGTACTGTCATGCTGAAGACAGTATTTTGGGGTGATTTTTTTGGTACCTTGTAGAAATAAACCCAGGTGTTGCTCAGCTAGTAAAGAATCTGCCTGCAATGCGAGAGCCCTGGGTTCGATCCCTGGGTTGGGAAGATCCCCCAGAGAAGGGAACGGCTACCCACTCCACTCTTCTGGCCTGGAGAATCCCATGGACTGTGTAGTCCACAGGGTTGTAAGGAGTCAGACGTGACTGAGCAACCTTCACTTCCATGTAGAAATAAGTCAAACCAGCCAGTGTCCTTGGTTTTGATTATTTTGCTGTTTTAATTGAGTTGGATGGATTTTAAGAATAATAAAAACAGTAAAACACTCACGGAGAAAAGTGAGCAATACAGAGATACGAATATGACCTATCATTTTCACCCCGCTTTCCTGTCCCTCCCCATGGGGAAGTAGCATTAGCTCGGTGTCCCCTCCCCACCGAGATACAGAGGTGTGGGGCCCTGGCCCCGCTCTGTATCTTTGGGGGAGGTGGGTCTCTGCTCCCAGGCCTGGCCCCAGTGGGCAGGGGCATGTCCACACACACACACCCTGGACAGCCTGGAGCGTCACGGGCCCCGACCCTTCCCCGTGGGTGTGGACTCTCCGCCGCGGCCAGCCTTCCCGCCTCATCTGAGCACCTGCGTCGGCGGTGGGGGGGATGGCTGTGGCCCCAGCTGATGCTGCTGGTCCGAGTCCACGTGCCCTGCAGACACACCTGTGCTTTCTGCCTTTTCCAGGCGGGGGAGAAGCACTACCACCCCCTGTGTGCGCTATGTGTCCGGTGCGGCCGGATGTTCGCAGAAGGCGAGGAGATGTACCTGCAAGGTAAGAAGAGGGGCGTGCAGCCCGGGACCCTGGGGCACCAGACAGGCGCTCCAGGACCCACGGCCTGCTCCGGGTGCGCTGGCGGGTCAGTGAGCTTTCCCGCTGGTTGGGGCCCTGCTTCCCACCCGGGACCTGCGTCCGGTCTGGCAGGCCCGCCCCACAGGGGCCCGCGGCATCAGCAGAGGGACAGCCCGCCTCCTTTGGTGCTGTCCAGCCCCGGGAGGTCCGTGAACCTGAGGCGGACAAGATGAGAAAGGGGTCGTACTCAAGAGCAGGACCCAGGACTGATGGACATGCGGGGCCCAGTAGCATGTGGTGTGTGGTCATTGCAAGCCTGTCCTGAAAGGCCTTAGCCTGGGGGGTTGGGCAAGTCTCAGGGTTTCCCCCCATCCCTCCCTCTACCCCTGCAGGCTGAGGAGGGGGTGTGGAGGCCACGGCCCGCTCCTGAGGCTTCTTTCCCGGTCAGGGGAGTCACCAAAGCGTTGGTAAAGAGAGCTTTAGAGAAAGGCATGGCCAACCTTCTCACCCATTGCGTGGGAAATCCTGGACCCACTCACCGTTCAGATCATAGTAACCATAGCACACAGGCGTCCTGCGGCCCCAGGCCTGGAGAAACAGCGGGGACGGCCAGTGGTCCCCTCCCTCCTTCTGCAGGGAGCCTTCTTCGTAGCTCATTGCTGCTTGTTTAAAAAAAATTACATCGGCACTCAGACCGGAGCACCCAGCTCCCAGCTGTCTCTTTACATGTTCATTGCCAGAGGTGTGGGCAGGCCTCCTTTGCGCTGCACTTAGTTCTGTCATTTTGACCAGCCTCTCCCCCCACTCCCAGCCCCTGTGGCTTATTCATTCCTGACCTTGATAAAGAAAGATTGTTCACATGCTTGTCAAAACAGTAGGAAGACGTTATTCAGGACATGGCAGTCAGGGAGAGGGATCAGGCCAAATTCGACAAGGATGGTGCGGGGGATTTATAGCCAAGGCTCTGGGGGTCGGGGAAATGGGTGGATGGAAAATTATCAAGAGGAGAGCCGGAGGGGGACCCCTTGCTGAAGGCAGGCCAGGGGCCTAGAGGCCAAGTCAGAGGCAGGGGCTGAGGAGCTTGGGCATATATCAAGGGCTGGGGAGTCCCCATGCCCCCCCCAGCTAAGGTCACTCAGCAGGATTCTTGCTGGACCTGGGCTCACAGATTGAAGACCTTCCCCGAGGGGCCCGGAAGGATGGTTGGATGCTGAGACCCCTCCCCTGCCCCCCACCACAGTCACAGTGTCTTTGCTGTCTCGTGGCCCCGGAGGCAAGCCGAGCGGGCTGCACAGTGTCCCCCAGATGGGCCCTGGGATGACCTCACCCGGGGACCGTGGGTCACACAGGCCTGCCTTTCTGAGACAAGCTCTGGAGGTGACGTCAGCCAGGGTGGACTGGTCCCCAGTGTCCCCTCTTGTTCTTTAGTCTTGAGAGCTTATCAAAGGGGTCCTTTGGGCCCCCTCCCAGCTGTGCTGGGATGTCTTGGATGGGGAGGAGGCCCCCTGCAGCCCGAGGCACCCACCCCCACCGCGACAGCGCTTTCAGGACGTACTGACACCAAGCTTGGGACACGAGCTCACCATCAAGGGAACCCAGTTTCAGGACAAAGATGCTCTTCATGGCTCTGGGCTGAGGCCGGCTCCCCGCTTCTAAAGCCAGACCTGCCCTGACCTTCTGTGGGGTGTCGAAGCCCCTCCCCCCAGCCTCCCATCCCCCATTCTGTGCCCCGAAGGTGCAGACCTGGTTGGTGGTTTTCATGCCTGCTCCATGGAGCACGGGAGTCACAGGGCGAGGCCCCCACCCTGCACAGACACCCTGAGACCCTCTGCCTGCCTGGTCCGCCTGTGTGCCGGGGCTCCAGGAGGGTGCTTTGATAGGTGAATCGTAAGCAATAAAAGCCCAGAGGAGCAGGGTCCCGGTGAGCGCTCGGGCCTCCGAGGGAGATGAGGCAGCCCCCCACCCCGCAAACGCCCGCCAAATACCAGCCCCGTGTGCACCTGCCTGTCTGCAGACTCGGTACACACGGGAGAAGAGGGTTGGCACTCACTAACTGTCAGGGGTTGTTGTTATGTTAGTCGCTCAGTCGGGCCCAGCTCTTTTGCAGCCCCGTGGACTATAGCCCGCCAGGCTCCTCTGTCCATGGGCTTCTCCAGGCAAGGATACCAGGATGGGTTGCCATTCCTTCTCCAGGGGGTTTTCCCGGACCAGGGATTGATTCGAGTCTTCTTGGCAGGTGGATTCTTTACCACTGAGCCACAAGGGAAGCTGTTATCAGGGGTACCCAGATTTAAATAACGATTAGATGCTATTTTCCCCGTTGGATCAACAAAGGTTAAAAGGACAGACACATCCCACTGTTTGGAGAATTGGAGTAGACGGGCCTCTTACCTGGCTGGTGGAGCGAAAATTGTGAAATCGCCAAAATACCTCAAAAGCCTTAAAAATGCCCACACTTCCTGAGCCAGGAGGACCCATTCTTAGGAGGCCTTCAAGTCAGTAAGAGAGGTGAAGTGGAACTTGTGTTTCATGGAGTTCCCACAACTTTATTTAGAAATAAAACATCAGAAATAACAGTCAGGGAGCAGATAAAGAGATTCCTATTGATCCTTACAGTGGAATATTATGCAGCCCTTAAAAGTTACACTTTTGATATTTAATTATGTGGAGGAACACTAAGACATTTCAAAGCAAAACTCACAGGATACAAAACTGTGTGCAAACATTGTATTTAATGTGCCTGTGTACACTGGGCAATAGCAAGTAGGAGACTAAAGATGACTCTCATTCTCTTGCTTATTCCTTTAAGATTCTGTTTAAATTTTACCAAAGAATACCTATTACCAGGACTTCCCTGGTGGGTGCAGCAGCTAGGACTCCTCACTACGGGTGCAGGGGGTCTAGGCTCTATCCCTGCTCAGGAAACTAGATCCCACGTGCTGCACCTAAGATGCTGCATGCTGTAACCAAGACTTGGGGCAGCCAAATAAGTCAACTTTTTTTTTAAAAAAAGAACATCTATTACCTTTGTAATCATAAACAATATTTTTTTAAAAAAGAAAAGCTATGCACATACCAATCAATCCCCAGTCTCTCTGGGAGTTCCAAGTTGGTGCAGCTGTTTTTCCAGGGAGGGGCAGAAATGACCTCATTCCCAGGTGTTAACTCGAGTGACCTAGAGGCTTTGCAGGCAGAAACAGGGTGTGGCTCCTTCCTGCCACAGGTTTAAGCCCCTATGACGTGTCAGGCCCCCTGCTGTGTCTACTCTGTGTGGCCTTGTTCAGGGGACCGAGAGTGGTGTGGACACAGCTCCCACCTGCAAGGGGCATGGGCTGGCCTGGCACCAGTGGGCAGAAACCTTCCACCTGCAGAGGGCTCTGTGAGTGGGGTGTGGGTGGGTGGAGGGCGCAAGCGATGTAGGGGGGAGCAGGGGCTCCCCACCCTGAAGTTACTACCCTTGTTTCATTGTATCAAGTTCTCCTAGTGGCCTGCTGAGGTAGGATTATTGTTGGCCCCATGTGAAGGTGGAAAAAGCCTGAGATCTGGGGAGGTCGAGTTTGAATTAGAGAAGAGCAGGACCCTTGGGTGGGAGGGGGTAGGGTGCTAGTGGTAAAGAACCCGCCTGCCAGTGCAGGAGATATAAGAGGTACGCTTTGATCCTTGGGTGGGGAAGATCACCTGGCAGAGGGCATGAAACCCACCCCAGTATACCTGCCTGGAGATCCCCTGGACAGAGGAGCCTGGCGGGCTATGCTCCATGGAGGCAGACACGACTGAAGCAACTTAGCACACACGCAGGGCCCTCGGAGCCCCTGGGGACCTGTGACCTCGATGATGGGGCCCGCATGACCGAGACAGCTCCGACACCCTGGGAATCAGTGAGGGGCAGGGCCCCCAGCCCACAGTCCCACTCTCCAGCCCACACCTCACGTTCCCACCGGAGGGTCCTCCTTTCCACCTTCCAGCTGAGAGCCCCCACAAAGGCCCTCATCGCCCACTCAGGTCCCACCAGCTGCAGTCTCCACTGTGCCCGTGGCTGGGCCTGGCCCCTGCCCACCTCGGAAAGGGGCAGGCGGAGGTCACAAAGCAGCCCCTTTATCTGCTGCCTGAATTATCTGGTTCTGAATAGAAGCCACCCACAGAGCGCTCCTTGAAAGCCTCCTCTGGGTGCTGGGGATCCAAGGGATCCTGTGGGAGCACTGGCTCGTGGTGATGCGTTGCCTGTTTATTCCATGTCGCCCGTGGGACTGTGAGCCCCTGAGCCCTGCGAGCCCCAGACCCAGGGAATATCTGTGACTTGGCGCAGAGGACGCGGTGGGGCAGTGGGGCACAGAGGAGGGCAGTGGGCCCCTGGTGTGGACACCAGGCCCTCCTCCTGACCCCCACGAAGCCCTACACCTGGGAATCCAGAGTAACACTTCCTCTTGGCCATCTGTCTGCAGGCTCCTCCATTTGGCACCCGGCCTGTCGACAAGCAGCCAGAATTGAAGACAAAAACAAGGTTGGTGGAATTCTGTCTCTCTGACGCCCTTTCCCGGCTTCTGAGCCACATCACACAGTTAAGGGGGAGCTGCCTTGTCTGCAGGCTCAGTGGTCAGTCCCAGCGGGCTGTGGGGCAAGTGGCCCGAGGCCCGCGAGTGCCCAGGTGGAAACAGCAGACCAGCTGTTGGCCGGCCCGGGGGCTCCCTGCCCTGGCCCTCCTGTGCTCAGTGGACGCCAATGGCTGCGAAAGTTCAGAGACCACTGAAAACTTAGCGGATCTCCTAAGAGTCCCCAAGAACCTCCATGCTTCTGATGCCAACAGCTGGTTCGCGGGGTCACCCCAACTGCCCTCAGGTTCAATAACAAGTTAGAAGGACTCCCTGAAAAGCATCACAACCCAGTTACGATTTATCCCGGGGAGGGCAGTGTGAACTCAGCCCAGCGTGAGGCAGGGTCCAGGGGAGGTCTGGACCCAGGCTGCCACTCTCCTCTCCGGGTGGAGTCCAGATTCCCCACCTCCCAGCGTCAGCACACACGAGGGGTTGCCAACCAGGGAAGCCCCGTGGCCCGAGATCTTACTGGGGCTCCGTTAGTCGATTGGCTGGCCTATTGATTGATTGCCATGTGGTTGCTTTCGCTCTCCAGTGACATCACCCAGGACCACCAGCCTCACGGGGCTGGTCTTTCTGGCGTGAGACCTTGGGGGTGTGGTGAGAGCCCTCCCCCTGAACAGAGAGCTCCTACCAGGTGTGACATCGATCACCTTCCAGAAGCAGGGCAGGACCCCTGTCTAGGCCAGGCCAAGACTTCATCTCGCAGAGGCCCTGCTGGGGCGCCCAGCTGAAGGTGTCGCATGAGGGAGGGGGCCGTCCCTCCCCCGGGGCCCTTCTGGGCTGGTGTCCCCTAGAGAGACAGAAATCAGCGCCCCGACAAGCAAGTGATGCAACTGCGGCTGGCGGGGCCGGAGAGCAGGGGAAGGACCAACTTTACTAGGGATGGTGATGGGGGAGGGTGGAGGGGAGACAGGGAGGGGGTCCTCTGGAGGAATCGAGTGGGAGCGGAGCCCTGAAGAGGGGTTGGGGTCCCGGGCAGGGCCGGGGGCTCAGGCAGAGACCCCCAGGCAGAGCAGGCAAGCTCCCTCTGGCTGGGGCGGTCAGCAGGGCAGGGCTCCTCCCGGGGCCGCCCTCTCGTGCCTGGCACCCTGCCTCCCAGCAAACAGCCCCTGTGGGCTCTAAGATCCGCCTAGAATGTCACCCCCAAAAGCTCTCAGACGCCTCCTCTCACACCCTCTTCCCCTGGAGCCTCTCCGTCTCCTCTGTCCTGAACTACCCGGCCTCCAGCCAAGCCCTGGCAGATGACAGAGAAGTGTTTGTGGGATGAAGGGAGGGAGTGAATCCGGGTGAACTGCAGCCCAGGGGTCCCCCCAACCCGCCCAGGCCCCTCAAGGGGAGGTGTGGCAGCCAGCTTTGCTTTGTCAGGGACCACCCCTACCCCTGCACGACCCCCGCTGGGATCCACACCCTGCAGACCCCAGGAGCAAGTGCACATGCCCCCCCACCCCGGGGGGCCAGTGGTATGTGACCCACAGAACTCCTGGCCTCATCCCAGCGACCCCTGGTCTCCTACGCCCGCCCCCATGGAGGACTTTGAAAGTCGCCAAACAGGCTGCTGATGAGCCCCTGGGCAGATGGGCCCTTGAAGACCTGGTGACTCAAATGCCCCAGAGCGGCGACCAGTCTGCATCTGGATGGGGAAATGACAGCTGGGGGACCCCAGGGTGGCTGACGTGCCTGTGGGAAATTAAGCAGGGTGTGCGGAGTGACTGGGATTCCCCCAGAGCTGGCAGCCAGGCCTCTCGGACTCAAGGCCATGGGACGCCCAGGATTCCTTTGAGTGGTGGGGGTGCGTGGGGCTTGCTTTGCTGGTGGCAACTCCATGTCAAGAGGTCAAGCTGAACAGGGGGATGGGAGGGTGTCCCTGGGTGGGGGTTGGGGGGACGTCCCTGGGTGGGGGGTGGGCATCCCTGGGGGTGGGGAGGGGCTGAGCAGAACGGAGGCTGGAGAATGAGGCAGGGCCCCAGGATGAGCATGGGAGGCAGACTGCTCTGGGGGTGGGGGTCTCAGTGTTCTGCTGAGGGTCTCCGGCACCTGCGTGCGTCAGAAGGGGACCACTGCCCAGAGGAACTTGTGCCCTGAAGGAAATGGGCAGAGCTATGCTGTTGGGGGCACTCTGCTGTTTGCTGGAGATGCTGGTTCTGCTCACTGAGTCCTTTAGTGACACTTCCCTCATGGGAAAAAGGGGGTCCAGGACTGTAGAGCCCCTCCAACTCAGCTGTGGGGAGTGGGTGGGGCCTGAGCGGAAACCGTCCCCAGACCCAGCAGATGCGTGGTGCCAGGTCTGGGAATTTGTGGCGGAGGGGCTGGTTGGAGATCCACCCTCATGAACGTTGTTCTAGAAGACAAGATGGGTCGCGGACTGGGGAGGGGGCCCTTCTCCTCGCATGGGCCTCTCAGGGAGGGTGGGACCCAGCAGTTCCACAGACACTTGCCAAGCCCATTCTGAAAGAAGTCCACAGAGGGAAAGTCTCCCTCTTCTTCTAGAGGTTGATTTCAGTGGATTTGGAAGCCTCTGCTTTTCATGGGTCCACCGCTTCATGATTCATTCATTCAGCATAGCTTCAGTGAGGGTCTGGCTCTGCCAAGCCCAGTTGTCAGCCTGGGGCACTGAGGTGACTGTCACAAGTCCTGGCCCAAAGCTGCTGCTGATAGAGGGATAGGATAGAGGCAGGACCAGGTGGCCTTACCTGCAGGTCAGGTCCGAGGGCCGTGGGGACCGTCCCACTATACCTGGCATGGCGTGAGGACCTGGGGAAAGGTGGCCTTGGGCCAGGGCGGGAGTGCTCCGTGGAGGAGAACCAAGTGCCCAGAGTCTTCTGTGTCCTGAGCCTCCCCCAACCAGGTCAGGGTGACCAGTGGCAGCCCTGGATGCTGGACCCACTGTTGCGCTGGCCTCAGGGCCTGCAGGGAGCCCAGCTCGGGCCTGGAGGCAGCAGGCGCATCTGCTCTCAGCCTGGAGCCCTGCCCTGGATGACCATGGGCCACTGGCCCAGCGGAAGCGAGGCCCTCTGGGTGCTGGAGGCTGGCAGGACAGGGCAAAAAGAAGGTCCATTGTCTTGGGGGCTTGTCACAGCCCCAGAGTTGGCTTCCAGGGCTCGTCTCCACAGATGCTTTGGGAACATTGAGGGCAGAGGCCAGCAGCCTGGGGACAGCTGTCCCTCATGTCTGGCAACAGGATCCAGGCCCTGGTCATGCCCTGCATGTCCCTTGATTCACCTTCCCACCCCTGCCCCTCAGAGCCTCTTCTGTCTTGCCAAAGAAATGAGAATAAACCCTGAGCAGGCCAGGCAACAAGTAGACAGGGCAGTGGGTGGATGGGGCAGTGGGTGGACAGGGCAGTGGGTGGGCAGAGCAATGGGTGGGCAGGGCAGCAGGTGGATGGGGCAATGGGTGGACAGGGCAGTGGGTGGGCAGGGCAATGGGTGGACGGGGCAATGGGTGGACGGGGCAATGGGTGGACAGGGCAGTGGGTGGACAGGGCAGTGGGTGGGCGGGGCAGCGGGTGGGCGGGGCAG
>ML660768.1:2579152-2715152 GCA_007570785.1 Antilocapra americana
GGGTGGGCGGGGCAGCGGGTGGGCGGGGCAGCGGGTGGGCGGGGCAGCGGGTGGGCGGGGCTGTCAATAGGTAGGGTAGCAGGCGGACAGGGAGGGCACAGATGATTTCCCCAGTCACTCGGGCCCTGTGGAGACAGCTCTCCCAAGCAGCTGACCGCCGCTGGCCTGCGCAACAGGAGAAAACCATGGTTTCTGTAGTGTGCATTGAGTGGGAGCCAGCTAATGAGCAGATCTGGTCGGCTCTGGGTTAACCTGGCAGGGTCATCTCAGCAGCCATCAGCCCAGGGGATTTAGCAGAGGTGGCGTTGTTATCTCTGAGTCCGGCCTCTGAGCGCAAGTGGCTCCACTGTAACCTGGCAACCCAGATGAGAGCTAAGTTGCCCATCCGGAGGGGTGCTTGGCGGTCAGCTAACTAGGCATGCCAGGCCCGGTGGGCTCCAGGACCCCCCTCCAGCCCCAGAGGCCAGCTCCAGGGTCCCTGTGAGTGAGCCAGGAGAGGGAGAGCAGGCCTTCCGCACTCCTGGAAGATCCCTGACTGCATGCCCCCCCAGGGGAGGGCTACCCCCAGGACTAGGACGCCCATTGGCAGAGGGTGCCCGGGGGGTTCCCGTTGGAAGGCAGTGGTCCTAACGGCCCGTCTCCAGTGCCTCCTTGGGCGTCAGATTGTACCGTCGTTCAACACATGGTCACGGGGCACCCACTGTGCCTTCCAGGCTGGTGCTGGGAACGCAGAGGTGAACGAGGCCGCCAGGTCCCTGCCCTGCAGCATCTGGCGGCAGGGAGATGGATGGGCCGGCTCCAGGCTGCGGCTGTCCGTGGTCGCCCCTACCCTGGGGGTGCACAGAGGTCCTAGCTGCTTAATGCGTGGTGGGTGGGAACCCAGAGGAGGAAGCCAGAGCCCCTGCACTGACCGTGGGGCTTCTGAGCAGAGAGAAGCCAGGCTTGGTGAGGCTGCCCCGGAGGCCCAGACACAAGGACGGGGTGACTGACCCTGAGCAAGGATGTTCCAGCGGAATTCGCAGTGGCCGCTGGGGTGGGAGAGCCAGACCTGGCGTTGGAGCCTCTGTGACTCTGGGCAAACCACCAGCCCTCTTGGGGCCTCAGCCCCTCAGCTTTAACGTGGAGGCGAGCGGTGCTGACCTCTCTCTGTGTGTCCACGCAGCTTGTGGGTGACCTTAATGAGAGCCAGGCGTCTCCCGTCCCTGTTGTGGGACGGCGCTTCCTGGGCCCGGGCGGGATGAGTGCCCGGCATTGGGCTTGATTGTGAGGCTCCTTTGGGCCAGTTGGAGGCAGGGTAGAGAGGCGGTGAGAGAAAGCCCAGGTCTCCTGATTCTGGGGGGAACCACCTGGACTCAGCCCCCTTCCATCTGGGCTCCCTGACCTGGAGGACATCGCGGCGGGCGGGGGCACTGCTCCTCTCCCCGCCCCCCCATCTCCTGGGCTGGGAACTGGGTCACAGAGAGGGAGGAGCACCGTGTACTGCCCAGCTGCCTGCTCGGGACCCTGAAACGTGCAGGAGAAAGCCAGACCCCCTTGCTGCCATGCTAACAGCCCAAGCCCCCTTCCGTCAGGGTCGTGGTGTCAGTAACCCCGGTGCCACCCTGACAATGCCAGGAAACGTCCCTCGGGGCCTGGGGTCAGTTCTGTGGCTCTGCTGTTTCCCTCAGCTTAGGGCACTTTCTCCTGAAACACCCAGTGCTAGTCGGCTTTGTGAAGAAGGGGCTTCCTGTCGTGAGCTGGAATCAACTGAGCTGAGATCAAAGCAAGGGTGATTCACCAGAGCCAAGTCCCCTAGCAGGCTGTGCCTCTGAGTCCTCAGCAACGGAAAGAGCCTTCCAGGCAGGTTTTTCCATTTCACAGAGAAGGAAGCTGAGAGTCAAGATTTTTTTTTCCCGATGTGCCCAGTGTACATGCACAGCACTTCTGCCTAACAAAACAGGCAACCTGGCCACCGGGACAGCGGTGAAACAGAGTCTGTGCTTCCTGCCTCCCATGGTGTGTCTTCCCCGGGGTGGCCGAGCCTCAGGGGTCAGGCTGAGCTTCTCGAGGGATCCCAGCCCCTTGCCAGTCTTTGTGAGCCTGTGGTCTGAGGGGACAGGCAGACCCCTGAGTCGATGCCCATCCTGTGTGTGCAGCCAGGCCATGGGGCCTCAGAGAGGATGCCAGGGTGATACCCGGGGTAAGGAGACAGGATGGACTGGCTGATGAGTGACTGAGCCCGGCGGTGACCACGGAGCTTCACGCCCTGTCCTTCTCTTTCCTTTCTAGATGCAGAACCAGGTTTCCAGTCAGGTTCACCCGGGCACCACCCCCTATGCCTTTCAGGTTTGCCCCTGCCACCGCCGTGTCAGCCTCACATCTGGTCCTGTGTCGCCCCACTCCCACTGGTGCCGTGCTGAGTGTAGGAGGAGCTGTGGGTCATCTCCCGGGAGGGGAGGAGGGGGCACTCCACGGTAGTGGTTTTTGTTATTGTTCAGTTGTGTCTGACTCTTTTCGACCCTGTGGACTGCAGCACATCAGGCTTCCCTGTCTTTCCCTGTTGCCCGGAGCTTGCTCAAACTCACGTCCATCAAGTCGGTGATGCCATCCAACCATCTCATCCTCTGTCGTCCCCTTCTCCTCCTGCCCTCAGTCTTTCCCAGCATCAGGGTCTTTTCCAATGAGTCAGCTCTTCACATCAGGTGGCCAAAGTATTGGAGCTTTAGCATCAGTCCTTCCAATGAATATTCAGGACTGATCTCCTTTAGGATGGACTAGTTGGATCTGCTTGCAGTCCAAGGGACTCTCAAGAGTTTCCTCCAGGTGTTAGCCCCAGCAAATGCACTTAAACAACGGAACTGTGTTCTCTCTGAGCTCTGGAGTTTGGAGCTCCAGGGTCCGCCGGCAGACCTGGTTCCGCATGAGGCCTCTCTGGGCGTGTAGATGGTTGTCTCCTCCCTGTGTCCTCACAAGTCGTCCGTCTGTGCCCTTCTGTGTCCCAGTCTCCTCTCATAAGGAAGACAGTCAGATCCAGGCCTGTCCTGAAGACTCCATTTAAACTTAAATACATCTTCAAAATCCTACCTCCAAATACAGTCACATTCTGGGGTCATGGGGTGTGGGCTTCAGCCTATGAGCTTTGGAGGGGTGCAGTTCAGTTCATGATAAGGCCCCTCCCAGGCTCCTGGCGGGAGGTGTAGACCGCTGGGAGGGGTGGACAGTTTCAGGGGTGGTGTGGGGAGGGGCCTGCCTAGACAACAAGAGAGGAGTGGGGCCTCCCTGGCAGCCCTGTGGCTAGGACCCCACACTTCACTGCAGGAGGTGTGCAAACCCTGTGGCCTGGCCAAAGAAAAAAAAAGAGAACACGGGAGAAGCCCTGAGTGGGGGGCGGGAAGCGGGAGCCCCTTCGTGGAGATGGGTCTCATTCAGATGAAGCAAATGGGAGGCCTGGAAAGTTAGGTGGCTGGGTGGTCCCGGCCGGGAAGAGGGCTGGACCAGGAGAGGGTCCAGGAGCTGCCAGGTCATGCCCGGCAGGCGGGGATGGACATGGGTCCAGAGAGGGGGTGGGAGCTGGAGAAAACCAGGGTCATCACCGTGATGGAGGATCTGACCCAGCGGAGCAGAGGAGACGGATGGCTGGGGGTCTGTCACCTCCGGGGTGCAAACGTCATGGTCAGAGATGAGCAAGGAGGGCTGGGGGGATGGTCCCCAGCTGCAGTGGGCACCCGAGGTGCAGGTCCCAGACGGGACAGCCGCCCCGTTGGACCACAGAGGCGGGGCTGGTGGCGCTGCAGCGCGTCCCCTGGAATCGACATGGAGAATCCGCTCTCTGAGCGGCTCAATCCTGCCTTTGCCGTCGGGGTGCGCAGAATCCCTGAAAATGCATCATCGCTTGCTCTCACCACCCTCCAAATAAAAGATCATTTTGGCGACATGAACACTTCCTGGTCGCGCAGTGAGTTCATCCGACCCTGGGAGCATGGCCGCTGTGCTGGCAGCCAGGGTCACCGGCTGCGTCTTCGGTTACAGCTCCCTTGTCGTCCATCCAAGCCTACGTGTTTCTCTTTTGACCTGCCCATAGAAAGGGTCTTGTGAGCCAGCATTTCTGCTGGCGCCCGACTCTTGATAGTTGCCTCCGGAAGGTTCTCTGCGTTGACAGAGCCTGCTTCACCCTCTCCCTGTCTCCTCGTCTCCTAGGAAACCAGGACGTCCTCAGAGAGCATCATTTCGGTACCTGCTTCCAGCACCTCAGGGTCTCCGAGCCGTGTGATTTATGTAAGTCGGATTCTCTCTGTGGAGAGGGGAGGAGAAAATGGGCCCAGAGTCCTTGCTGAGTGTGCCCTCGCGGGGCGTGAGGCGTGGGGCCGCGGAGAGATTTGCACAGACTCTGAGGCTGGCTCCGGGCCTCCAGCGTGGATGTGTTGTGTGACCACGGCCGCCCTGGGACGTGGCGTCCGGTGTGCAGAGGGGTGTGCTCACGGCTGTGGTTTAGGGCGGTGTCGGTGAGAACACGCCTGCCTCCCGCAGCCAGGATTCACCTGGGTACACAGCACTCACCAGTAATGGTGCAGATCTGTGCCTGCTGGTGTGGAAGGTTCCTGACGTGTCTCTAGAAGGAGCATGATGGGAAGGATAACGTGTATTGTGTGATCCCATCTTCATTTACGTGTATGTGTATTCACATATGTGTATTGTGTGTATTCGAGTGTGTGCATGTATGTAGGACTGTGTGCATGCATGCGTATAGACAGATGTGCGTGTGTACATACGTGTGCATGTGTGCATGTGTACAGGCATGTATACTGTGTGTGTGGATGTGTGTGTGTGCGTGTACGTACCAGTCTAAACATGACTGAGAACATTGTAACTAACTGTTGATAGCAGTTGCCTCTGGGTCGTGGCTTTAGAAAGGGAAGGTGATCATTATAATTACTTGCTAGTTTGCTATTCTGAAGAGCCTGTGGTGCAGGGGGGTAATGAGAAAGCGGGGTGAGCCCTGGACTGGGCGTCTCGGCCCGGCTTCACCCGTGAAGGCTGGTCGGCCGGGACGAGTCTCCTCTCCATTACCCCCACTCGTGGCCGGAGCCTGGTTTTTGTCCAACGCGGTGGAGATCGGATTCCTTCCACTCGACACTTCTTTTCAGCCCCCGGAACTCTCACTGTGGTTGGACACAGGGCCATTCCTGCCCTAACTCTGACAGATGATAAGAACCCGGGTTCTAGTCTGGAGGGCGAATGGCCGGATGACCCTGGGCGGCTGCAGACTCGGAGGTCCAGAAAGACAGCCTGACATCAGCGGGCCGGCTGTGTGCCCTCCGGCAAGGCGTCAGCCTCTCTGAGC
This sequence comes from Antilocapra americana, assembly GCA_007570785.1. Classification (NCBI taxonomy): domain Eukaryota; kingdom Metazoa; phylum Chordata; class Mammalia; order Artiodactyla; family Antilocapridae; genus Antilocapra; species Antilocapra americana. Next base: position 2,584,473 of record ML660768.1, read on the forward strand.
CTCCGGGAACTCACCTGTACCTGGGGGCCCCCAGCACCTGCTGCCCAGGACCACGGAGGGCCTGAGAGGGCGGCCCTGGGCGCAGCCCTGCGCCCAGACCAGGGGCCCAGGAAGCGCTCGCTGGAGTCACTGCTGTGACGTTGGTGCCCGTCTGTGGGGCCGCCGCACCGAGTGCCCAGGCCAGGGGCCTCCACCACAGACACGTCCCTTCTCACGTCCCGGAGCCTGGGAGTCCGAGTCTCCGTGTCGGCAGGGTCAGCTCCCTGCGAGGCCTGTCTCCCGGGCGTGTGGACGGCGTGAGGACACACGTGATCATCCCTCTGCGCGTCTGTGTCCTGACTTCCCCGTCACAGGGGGACCCCCAGGGTACTGGCTTAGGGCCCCCCACACTGCTGACCTCAGTTCACCTTAGTCACCCCTTTAAAGGTCACTATCACCAAATACATATTCTGCAGCGCTGTGTAGGGGGTTAGCGATTCAATGAAAAAAGGAGGAGGACACAATCCACCCCAAGTGCCATCACCCTCAGGACTGGTAATAATGACGGTTACTGTCTGAATGAGAGCATGTTCGCGGCGCACTGAGTGTGGTCCAGCGGCAGCTGCTGGTGGTAACTGCTCGTTGCTGCTGTTCAGTCGCTCAGTCGTGTCCGACTCTTTGTGACCCCATCGACTGCAGCCCGCCAGGCTTCCCTGTCCTTCACTATCTCCTGGAGTTTGCTCAAACTCATGTCCATCGAGTCGGTGATGCCATCCAACCAGCTCATCCTCTGTCCTCCCCTTCTCCTCCTGCCCTCAGTCTTTCCCATCATCAGGGTCTTTTCCAGTGACTCAGCTCTTTGCATCGGGTGGCCAAAGTATTGGAGCTTCAGCATCTGTCCTTCCAATGAATATTCAGGACTGGTCTCCTTTAGGATGGACTGGTTAACCATGACTGTGTTTTGAACAAGTTGGTGTTTGTAAAGGGGCTTTCCAACTAGTCCATCCTAGAGGAGATCGGTCCTGGGTGTTCACTGGAAGGACTGATGTTGAAGCTGAAACTCCAATACTTTGGCCACCTCATGCAAAGAGTTGACTCATTGGGAAAGACCCTGATGCTGGGAAGGATTGGGGGCAGGAGGAGAAGGGGACGACAGAGGATGAGATGGATGGATGGCATCACCAACTCGATGGACATGAGTTTGAGTAGACTCCAGGAGTTGGTGATGGACAGGGAGGCCTGGTTTGCTGCGGTTCATGGGGTCACAAAGAGTCCGACAAGACTGAGCGACTGAACTGAACTGAACTGAAGGGGCTTGAGTTCAGTGCTGACCATAAAGCAGTGCAGTCAGCAAGACCATTGGTCTCCGTGGTCCCTGTTACTTTAAAGATCTCACAGTGGTAAGCAGTAGAGTTGGCTTTGAGACCAGGTATACTCACCCCAAAGCTGGGTTCTTCTCAAGGAAGCCCGTTGCTCAGGGCTGAAAGCCAGCCCCCTGGGTCCTTTCTTCACCTGGCTGTTTTCAGCACAGCCATGGCCACGCCCCCCAGGCCAGGTCCCCTTATGTCCCCACCCTTGGGGAACAGGAGCTTGCCAAGGGTGAAGGTGGGCCAAGAAGTTCCCCTCCAGCTGGGTGTGCCTTCAGCCGAAGTGGGTTCTGCCTGGTCACACCATCCCAGCCGAGACAGACTTTTTGCTCGGTTAATTCACATGCACCAGTTTTAAACAGAAGGCCTCGAGAAGAGTCATTGAACCCAGACTCCTGAGTCTGAAATACCTGCTCTCAGTTGATACGGCTGAGGTGCTTTGAGTGCCGAGTACCAATGCCCACACCTGCTGCCTCCTCCAGCTCTCAGCATCCCACTTTTCAGAGGCAGCTCAGAGAGGGGCAGAAGCTGGTCTGTGTCCCAGCCTCTGAGTCAGGGAGCCGCCATCCAAGGACACCAGGCCGTTTCCAACACGTGGGCTCCCAGCACCGTGGCCGGCACCCAGCCTGGACCCACCCCCTCCCCTCCATCCCTCCAGGTCAGGGCTGGTGTCGGCCCTGGTCAGCAGTGTGTCCCTGCAGCTCCTGCACCAAGGAGATGGGGGTCCGGTCAAGCATGCCTCAGGCTCGCTCCCGCTTGTCTTCCCGCTCCCGCTGGTATCTGCTGCCACCCTCCTGTGGGCCTGACTCTGCTCAGTGCTGGGCACACTCAGGACCTCAGGACAGGGGCCTCAACCCACGCGCCAGCTCAGTGCGCTTTAAAGGATGCTGGCTACCCCATCCGGCGGAACCTCTTGTGGGACGGCTGTCATCAAATGCAGCCTCGTCTCCCTCCTCCTTCCCCCATTCAGGAAGAGATCGCTTCCCCTGTGAGGTCCCGCGTGCAGGAATGGGGCGGAGTTCATCGTGTGCTGCGGCTAACCTCTTCCCCATGGGCTGTGAGTGCCTGGCGGGCGGGGGTCATGCCTCATTCATCTTAGTATATACACAGGATAAAACATGGGCACAGTGGATGTGTTTTTCGCGCAGTCGTGTCCGACTCTTTGTGACCCCATGGACTGTAGCCCGCCAGGCTCCTTTGTCCATGAGATTCTCCTAGGCAAGAACACTGGAGTGGGTAGCCATTTCCTTCTCCAGGGGATCTCCCCGACCCAAGGATTGAACCGGAGTCACCTGCATTGCAGGCGGATTCTTTACCATATGAGCCACCAGGGAAGCTCAATAAATTGTGGGTTTTTAAAAAGTAATCTTTTCACTGCCTTTTTCTTTATTACAAAGGTAGCCCACATTTATTAGGAAAACAATGATTGGTATAGAGATAAAAATGAATACCATTTATAATGCTCCCAGCCAGAGTGGCCCACTGTTAATATTTTAAGGTGCATCCTTTTGGTCTCTTTTTCTCCATGTGCGTGTACTTTCTTTCTTTCTTTTTTACAAAGTGAAGCCACATGGGCTATATTGCTTCGTAACCTTTCTCCACCGTGCCAGTAAAGCCGTGAGTTGGCATAGTGTGCAAGTGCGTCATTAGACTGTATTATTGGCAGGATTATATTACAGTCGTAACATCGTATATCGCCACATCCTGGGGGTGGTAAAGAATCCATCTGCCAATTCAGGAGATGTGAGAGATGTGGGTTTGGTCTCTGGGTCAGGAAGATCCCCTGGAGGAGGGCATGGCAACCCAGTCCAGTATTCTCGCCTGGAGAATCCTATGGACAGAGGAGCTTGGTGGGCTACAGTCCACGGGGTCGTGGAGAGCTGGACACGACTGGGTGACTTAGCACACACACACGCTGGATACCATGTAGGGAGAAAAAGCTGAGGGAAAACACTCGCAGACGCACACACCCCAGTGGCCTTCCGCCAACGGGAGGGCAAAGCCCACTGTCACGGCGACCACTCCAGGACCTGGGTGCCAGGAGATGGACCTGTGAGCCCCGTTGGGTGGTGTGGATGTGAGGAGCAGCCAGGAGCACGGCCACTTAACTGCCTGGCTGGTGGTTGGGGGGTCGGGGGCCTCTTTCTGAGCTGGCTCATGTTGATGTAGTTGGCATTGTCAGGCTCTCTCTCTGATCCCTGCATTCAGGGGCTTACCCAGAGCACAGTGGGCCTTGCTGTCCATGCGTTTGGGGCTGAACAAGCCAGCGGGCAGCTGAGCGCTGTGATCATAGCAGGGCAGAGGGGGCAGGAGGGGCAGGCACAGCCTCCCCCAGCCCTATGGCAGCATCACCCTTTAGGCCAAGCCGTGTGGCTATTCAGAAATCCAGCGAGGCCCAGGTGGCACTCCCATTTTCAGGGGGAGATGAAGGCCCAGAGAATCCACCTGGCTTTGGCGAATGCTTGATCGATTTTAGTTCAGTGTGGCATGCTTGCCCTGAGGACCGTATCATGTCAATTGTGGAGTTAGGGGGACGGGCTCCATGGTGAAGCAGAGTCCTGGACCCACAGCCACTAGCCTTGCGGGGAGGGGCCACTGATGCACCAACAAAGATCAGCACCTTTACCTTAAAGAGGAAAACATCCATGCCAGAAGGCAGAGAGAAAGCAAGAAAGGCTTCCTGGAGGAGGAGGCCTCTGCTGACTCTGGAAGGACTGGAGGATGAGCCGGACAAAGAGGTCTGGGGAAGGCCTTTTGGAGGGAGGAATCGGCATGTGCAGAGCCCTCAGGCTCTGGACGTGAGGGACGGTAAGGAGTCAGGTGTGCCTAGTTTCCTGGGCCAGGGAGTGAGGGCCTCCGATGAGCAGATACATGAGGGCTGGACCTCCAGGGGCCCGAGTTCCAATTTCCCCAGAACACAGAGAGGAACAGCTCAAAAGTGCTGATCAGGGGTCATCATAATGACAAATGGCACACTCAGGGTTTGAACGGAGGTCTTTCGAGCGCTGCCCAGGGTTCCAAAGGGAATCACCAGAGTCTGAGACATCAGGTGTTCACTCTCTCAACATCTGTCACAAACAGCATGTGGTACCCAGTGCTTCCCGGGAGCTTCGGAGTTGGGTGGTCAGGGAAGGCTTCCTGGAGGAGGTGAGCTAGAGTTCCCAGACCTCGGAGGATGCAGGAAAGCTGGAGCTTGGGGGCTGCGCCTGGCTCACTGAGGGCACAAAGAGGAGAGACCTTACAGCAAGCAGACTAGAGACATCCAGTCTGGAGACGGCAGTGAGGGCTGTGTCACCTGTCCCTGGAGGGGGCTGCTGGGGGATGTGAGCCAAAGGGTGAAAGGGTGCAGCTGGAGCTTGAGAGATGTGGTCCTGGCAGAGCGCGTCTGTGGGACTCTGGGCACGTCACCTGACCTCTCTGGGCTCTGCTTCTTCCCCTGTGACGTGGAGGTCCTGTGAGTGCCCCCCTTGTGGGCTTGGCCCAGTGCTGTCTGGGGTGGAGCACAGTGCTCTCGCTGCTGTTGGAGTTTGTTAGAAGAACTGCTGGCAGGACGCTCCTCCCTGCCCACCCCCCGACACCCAGAGGCAGAGGTTAGCTCTGGACTCGGGCCGTAAGGACCTTGACCGGAGCAGCCTGGGGCTGGGAGGGTGCAGAGAGCCGGGCAGGGGTTGCATTGGCTGGACCGGGGGTCTTCAACGGAGGCCAAGGTCAAAATGAGGATTCTTGAAAGGTTTGGAGAGTCAAGCTGAGCTAATGGGGGCAGCCCTACCGGCCAGCTCTGCCCATGGCTGGCAAGGCCAGGCTGAGCCTAACCCTCAGAGGGGACACGGGGGAAAGGCAGTGACTGGCGTGTCCGCGCCAGGAGGGACAGGAGCCTGGGCATCCACTCCGCCGGGGACCGGGCGGTGCTGGGAGTGGGCTGGGGCCCCCGTCCCTTCTTCCGTGGGGATCGCAAACTGTACACGTTCCATCAGCATTTGCTGGGGGGCTGCCACGGGAACACCGGGGCTGAGACCGGTGTTTAGGTGTGAACCGCAGCCCTACTGTGAGAGCCAGGTCTTGTGGGGCTCAGCTCCCAGGCCTGTCTGGTCACGTGCCCCCACTGGCCCCCAGACCCAGGAGGAGGGACTAGCAGGCAGTGCGGGGAGACCAAGCCCCGTTATAGGACAGCGAGCCGCCAGGTGGACCTCACCTGAGCTGATGGGTGGTTCCAGGTGCGTCACCACGAGTGAGCACCTCTGTGATGACCTCAGTGAGGTCACATGCCAGCTGACTGTTCCCTGTCACATGTCAGGCTGTGAGCTGTGTGTAGGGAGTGTTCCAAAGCCCTGAGTGTGTGTGCGAGTGGCTGAGTATGGAGGTGTGTTCATGAGTACTGGTTTGGGCGGGGGCAGTTGTGTGTGTGAGTGTGTGGGTGCCTCCAGGTTGTGCTGGTGAGTGTGAGTGAGCGGAGTTGTGGGTGTGTCAGGGTCTCCCTCCACAGTTGTAGGCAGGCACGTTCTCTGTGCACACATGTATTACGTGTGCAGGCCTGCGTGTGTGTGCTGGGTGTTTGCATCTGCATGTATGGGTGTGTGTACATCGAGCAGGTGTTTAAATGCACACAGGTATGTCCTTCATGTATCTGTGTATTGTATGTGAGCACGTGTGTATTTGTGTTTGCACGCGTGCAAGTCTGCTATGTGCAGGGGTTTGTGAGTACGCGTCCGTGTGTTGGTATGCGTGTGTACATGTTCACCGGTAGCTCAGCTGGTAAAGAACATACCTGCACTACAGGAGACCCTGGTTCGATTCCTGGGTCGGGAAGATCCCCTGGAGAAGTATTCTTGGGCTTCCCTGGTGGCTCAGCTGGTAAAGAATCTGCCTGCAATGCGGGAGACCTGGGTTCGATCCCTGGGTTGGGAAGATCCCCTGGAGAAGGGTGATTCCCCACTCCTGTCTTCTGGAGAAGCCCATGGACTGTGAGGCAATGAGTTGGACACGACTGAGTGACGTGTTTTCTGTGCCTTCACACACATCATGTGTGTGTGTGCAAATGCATGTTTGCATGCATCCAGGAGTGTTTGCATGCATGCGTGTGTGTATTTGTTTGGGTGTACGTGTGTCTGTGTGTATGCAAACATAACTGTGAGCGTGTGTTTAGACGGCAGACGGAGTTCCCACTGTCTGTATGACCAGGAGGCTTCCCCGCGCCCTTGCCTCCACCCCTCCGCCCTCTCACTCAGACTCGCCTCCTCCCACGCCTGCGCCCCCGGGTGCGGGTCTAACCGGCCCTCCTGCCGTCTCTCAGGCCAAGCTGGGCGATGAGGTGCTGGACTACAGAGACCTGGCTGCTCTCCCCAAGAGCAAGGCTATCTACAACATCGACCGCCCCGACATGATCTCCTACTCGCCCTACATCAGCCACTCCGTGGGGGACCGGCAGAGCTACACCGAGGTACGGGGCCCCTGCAGCAGGTCGCCTTGGCGGCCTCAGCCTCCTTTGCCCCCTCAGACAACCTGCGCCTCCTCTTTAGAGAGTCCTCAGAGTGCTCTGGCCCCAGGCCGCCCCGCGCAGACCCACGGGACCGAGCAAGTCTGGATGGGGGCTCCCTTGGAGCGGGGGACAGGGAGCAGGAAGCTCGAGGGCGATCAGAAAAGTGACAGGGCAAAGGGAGCATCTCTTCCTTGTCTTTAGCTGGGCTAATGCTCATGCCCGGGGAATGGCCCGCGTCCCTTTGTCCAGCCCGCTCCTGGCCCCGCTCCGCGCTCACGTGCTTCCCCGTCCGGTGAGCTCCCCGAGCTGATGGGACCTCTGGTTGGACCCCCGCTGACTCCTCCCTCTGTCCCTCGGGCGGGGCCCTTCTCGGGGCCTCCCTGCTCACGGCTGCACCTCTCCATTTAACCCGGAACTTGCTGCTGGGTTTGGCTTATCCTTTATGAGACTCGGTGTGACCCTGAGGGCGGGGCTGGAGAGGAGAAGAGTTTTACCAGTTGTTGGCCGTGTCCATGTGTCCACGGCCACTCACGTGCGGTGGCCTGGTCCGGGCGGCCCCTTGGGGGCAGAGCTCAGCCCCAGCCGTAACCGAGTCCCCCGAGGTGTGGCCAAGGCACTGGGGTCTCCTGGTGCGATGGGGGTCACACAGGCAAGCCCAGCTTGGCAGGCGCTGCTGCGGGATGTGAGGGCGGGGCGGGGACCTCCTGGGGGGCGCTCACCGGTTACGCCGCAGCGGTCACAGTCACCACCCACGCTCAGACCCGCTCTCACTCTGCCCTGACACCGGGCTTGGCGCTGGCCCACCTCCCCTGGCCCAGCGCTCTGGGAATGCCCCTCCCAGGATGAGGATGAAAAGAGGAGACTGATGGGGGACGTGGTGGCCCCAGGACCCTGGGGCTCACAGGGCAGAGCTAGGGCGTGGGCGCCGGTGGCTGATTCTCTTCACTGCTGCCTCCATGCTGGCCTCTGCCGTTGCCCAGAGCGAGGTGTTGGGGTCCCGTCCCTCCTCCGTCTCCTGGGACCTTGAAGGTTCTCATCTCTGCAGGCCCCACCAAGCCCCAGCTGGGGGCCTGCTTGGAGGGAGGCTCTGGGGGGCCCTTTCTGTGAGTAGATGATGAAAGGGGGCCCGGGAAGCCACACAACGGGGGTTGGGGCACTGAGCTGGGCAGACATGGCCTATGGCTGGACAGCTTCGCCCGCTTCTCTAGACCTGCAGCCTTGGAGCTGCTCATCCCAGGGTGGAAAGCTCACAGGGGGAAGAGCAGTGGGCCAGAAGCACAGAGCTCTGCCAGGCTCTCTGGGCCTTGGTCTCTCAGTCTGTGAAATGGGCAGATTGGGGCACAAGTTCCCCTTTCCATTCTAAGGGCGGGGATGGTACAAGAAAGAGCCCCCAGTCAATCAGGGCTCCTCCTTGGAAACTCTCCACAGCATCTTCCTACCTGTCCAGGTGTGGGGGAGACAGGTGAGCTTTCCTGCCTGGAAGCTCAGTTTCCAGAGCCCCTGTTGCTATGCTACTTGCTGCCTCCCTGAGCCCATATACAGATGGTGGGTGACCCAGATACAGACCCACATACAGATGGCAGATGATGCGCTTGTTCTAACGGGAGGTGCCTGGCTGGTGGCCGCTCCCCAGGGCCCCGATGGCCCCCAGCCCCTCACTCTGGCCCTTACCCCAAGCCCTGAGGCTCTGAATCACCCTTCCTTTCTCTGGGCCCCTTTATCTTTTCTGAAGAAGACCTGTGGGCTCACAGGATGGTGACCCCCGATGCCCTGGACCAACAGTCCTCCTCCTGGAAACATATCTTCATGGGAGAGTGGCAGGGCAGGGCGGGACAGCCAGTAGGTGGCAGGTCCACACCCATCTGCACAGAGCTCTGTTCTGGGGCCTCTTTCTTGGGGGCTGTTGACTGTCTCCAAAGAGAAGGTTTTGGAACTTGAGTGGGGTCTCATAGGGAGGAGTCCCTTCCTGTCAGGAGGAGGGTCCCTAGGGTGGTTGTACCTGGGCCGAGGTGTGGGCCCCTCCCTGCGTGACCACCTGGTGCTGGGCCTAACGGGGTCCCCTGTGTTGTGTCCACAGTCCCCTCAGCTGCTCTCGCCAACGCCACCTGAGGTAACCGACCCCCAGCCTGCCCATCTGCTCATCGCTCCGCTGCCTAGATTATAAAGATAACCATCCAAGGCTCCCCCAGGAGGTCCCCCCAGGCCCTGGGCCGTGGCCTCTGGCCCTGGCATCATGCCATGGCCCTCTGAGGCTGGGGTGCCCTCCTCGGCATTGGTTATTTTTATAATGGTGCCTCATCCGCATGCTTCCCCTTGCCTCTGCCAGCCCTGCGATGCAGACGCCTGGGACACAGGCATCCTGCGGTCTGGTCCACGGCTTCCTTTAGAGGAAATAAAGGTCCAGGGGCTGGGGTAGCTAGGGCCACCTCATCCACCTCTGAGTGGGATTATGGGAATATCCTTGGGGCCTTGAGGGTGAAGATGCTGAAAGCGTTTCTGTATCAAATGGCATTTGTAATTAGCAGCCCGCCCTTTTTGTCTGTTTCTCAAAACGGATCCTTGACATAGACGGCTGCCAATCAGACTCCATGGTATCAGATCCTGGATACAGGAAGGTGATAACAAATGCCTGTGGGTGGGCAGCTAGCACCGAGTGGCCATGCCCATGTGTGGTCGCGAGCCCCAGGGACAGGGCAGGTGAGGAAACAAGACACCTGTAAAATATAAGCTGGTCAGTGGGGCTGTGTAGAGAATGCCCAGGGATGGAGATGAGACAGCCGAACTGTGGTAGCCCCAGAGAGAGAGTGCCCATCGCCAAGGGGGTGGCGGGCCAGGCCAGGAGCTCAGTGTTAAGCACAGGGGCGGGGGTGGGGGGCCTGACAAGTGCGCTCCCAGCATGAGGGCAGCCTGAGCAGAGCTTGGAGGTGGGCACACAGGCAAGGTTTAGGGACAGTGACTCGGGCGGGTTTGGCAGGAGGGGAGCCCTAGGAGGCAGGAGGTAAGCTGGGAAGGGCATGGGAGCCGTGAGTGCCAGACCCAGGCCCTCCCAGTGCTCAAAGCAGCGGGGTCCACCCACGGCAGGATGCCAGGCCGCGTCGTGACTCCGGCCAGGGTGCCGAGTTTCGGTGGCCGGCGGTCTGCTCTGCCCTGCCCCCCACCCCCGCCGTGGTGCCGCACCATCTCACGCCACCCGCTCTGACCACTCTAGAGAGTGGCCCGTCCTGCTTGAGTGGAGTCTGTTGCCCGTGACTATGCGTCTGACTCAGCTGAGCTTCTGGGTCCCGGGGTTTGGGGGCTTCTCACCTCCCACACCTGGAGAGCCCGTTGAGGCTGGTTACAGAATCTCCATGGATCTCAAAGTGTCTCCCAAGGACCTTTGGGGACCAAGGATTGGGCAAGAGGGGGACTGAAGGGAGCCAGGGGAGCCAGGTGCCTTTACGCACTCTTGGAGCCCAGCCGCAAGGAGGTGCTGTGGGAGGAATGGGTGCGATCCTGCCCTCCAGAACCTGATAGCTGCTAAAGGATGCTCAGGCCGAAGGGAGTGTCAGCACCAAGGCCAGCTCCCCACCTGGCTCTTCAGAAGTGTCCTGGCAGATGCGGGGACTCCTTCCTGGGGCAACGTTGAGTCAGCCTCCGGGGCCACGCGCGGAGGGTGGGAGAGTGGGACGGGGGTGGGGGGTGGTGCTCCTGGCTCAGCGTTCACCAGGCTGTCTTCCTCCCAGGGGGAGCAGGATGACCGCTCCTACAAGCAGTGCCGGACCTCCAGCCCCAGCTCCACCGGGTCGGTCAGCCTCGGCCGTTACACCCCGACCTCGCGGTCACCTCAGCACTGCAGCCGTCCAGGTACTTGCCCCCCAGCTTCCTTTACCCCCATGAACCTGTGCTTCCTGTTGCTTTTCCTCTTAGGAGTCTGCCTCTTACTTTGCGCAGCTGGAAAAAGGACGGACGGGCTGAGGGAGGGCTGTGCTTCTAGTGACAGAAACAAAAGGCCCTCTGCTGTCTGGGGGGGAAGTCACGTGCAGAGGCGGCTGGTTACCCCGTTGGTTAGGGGCGCCGTCCTGGGAACACACGAGGCAGTGCTGAGCACGTAGAACCCAGCTCATGCGCTAGTGTCAGGAAGGCAGAACCACACAAAGTTCAGGAGGCCAGAAGTCGCCGAGTTCCGAGCTCATGGGACCCTAGGAAGGTTTGTGCTACAAAGGCAAACTCAAGGGACAAAACCTGGCATCAGCATACGCGTTGACGCTTCACCTGTATCAGGGTCAGTGGCCCCAGAGACAGCCGTGGGGAGAAGCCTGAAGAGGGTCCTCTCTCCCCTGCCCCGGCCTCATCCCCTGCCTGGCGCCAAGCTGTGTATTGCTTTCCCTTCCCTTTTAAACCTCTGAGCTGCCTCAGTGTGTCAGAGCCTCAGGGACTCCACACAGAGACTGCTTTTCTTGAGGGATTTTTCCAAGCATCTCCTCCTCGGCCAGTTGTTGCATGGCTCCATCCTCACCTCCATGAACTCAGCTCTTGAGTTTTGCAGTCCTTGTGGAAAAATCAAAGCTCCATTCATTGGCAAAATTATGTTCATTGCCTCCCTGCCATGTGGCTGGTGCATCCTGCTCAATAGAAGTTTGGAAAGTCAGTGAGTGAGTGAGTGAGTGAGTGATGAGTGACTGACTCAGTGAATGAATGAGTAGGTGAATGACTGAAAGAGTGAGTGAATGAATGAATAGCTGAGTGAGTGAATGAGTGGGTGAACAAATGAGTGATGACTGACTCAGTGAATGAATGAGTGGGTGAATGAATGAATGAGTGGCTGAATGAATGAATGAATGAGTGAATGAATAAATAGATAAGTGAGCGAATGAATAAGTGAGTGAGTGAATAAATGAGTGGGTGATGAATGAGTGGGTGGATGAATGGATTCGTGGTGAATGAATGAATAGGTCAGTGAGTGGGTGAGTGAATAAATGAGTGAGTGAATGAATGATGAGTGAGTGACTCAGTGAATGAGTGGGTGAATGAATGAATGAGTGGGTGAATGAGTGAATGAGTGGGTGAATGAATGAATAGATGAGTGAGTGAGTGAGGGGATGAGTGACCAGGCAGGTGGGTAGGTCAGGGAGAAGGGCCGTCAGCCTCTCTGAGGACCCCTCTGCTGACCCTTGACCGCTGTATTTGGGTCACCTGGGCTGGCCAGCTGGTGCTTGGCTGGATGGCCACCCCATGGTCAAGGCCTGACTCTCCTGGGCAAGACCTGGTGCCTGACAGGTGACTGACCCCCGGTCCGGCTAACTGCCCTCTGCCCAGGTCCCGAATCCTAAGAAAGCCCCTTTGTGGGCAGGACCCAGGGGCCTGTCGCTCCCTCCCAGCAGGCCTGCGGCGGGCCTGGGCACCCTGACCCCAATGGACAGGCTTTCCTCCCTCCGAGCCCGGAGCAGAGGCGCCTGAGTGTGCTTGACGGCCCCCCTCCAGGTGCTTCAGAGAGTGTGTGTTCTTGGGTCGAGATGGCAGAGCGGGGCCTGGGGCTCCTCTGCGGCCGTGTGGCCTGGCGGGCTGACTCTGACTTGCTCTCTGTCGCCCGCAGCTGGTACTGCGCCCGTCGGTACCAGTAGCTGCCTGTCCCTGTCCCAACACCCAAGCCCTTCCTCCGTGTTCAGACATCATTACATCCCGTACTTCCGAGGTAAGGCGCGCGAGGCTGCGGGCTGTGCCCACGGGCCTCCCGCAGAGCGTCCATGTCTCACTGTCCTGTGTTCGCTGCCGCCTGGCTTTCCCGAGCCCCTGTCTCACGCCCGTGCTCCCTGCTGTGTGTCTTGTGTGTCCAGCTCTGTTGGTGTGTCTGTGTTCCCAGGAGGCAGCTTGTTGTGTCAGAAAAGTGAGCAGTGAGGCAGGGAGAGGGTTCTAGGACCTCCCCAGCGCCCACCTTGGGCTGGCTCCAGAGCCTTTACCTAAGTCATCCCGTGTTATTTCCCCCTCGGCTCGGCAGGCGTGGGGGACTGCTCGCCGCAGTTATCGGGAGGTGTCCATGGCTTCAGTTCATGGTGTCCGGGCACCCCACGTGGCTGCAGCTCCTCCCAGGACGCAGACGTGCCCGTCTGCCCCAGCCCTGCCCAGGCACGTGTATGTGAATCACTCCAGGAAAAGGGCCATTTCCTGTCCTTCTGTGTCATGGACTGAATTGTGCCCTCAGATTCATTTGTTGACGTCCTAAGCCCCAGTGAGCCTGCGTTTGGAGAAAGGGTCTTTAGGAGGTTATTAGGGTTGCATGAAGTCACAAAGGTGGGGCTCTAATCCGATGGGGTGGGTGGCCTTTTTGGAGGAGGAACAGACAATCTCTCTGCGTGTGCTCAGAGCAAAGGCCATGTGAGGCCAGAGCAGTGTCTCCCACCAATGAGAGGGGCTGCACCTGAGACCCAGCCCTGCCAGACCTTGATCGGGGACTTCCGGCCTCCTTTCCTGGGAGAAACAAAGGTCTGCTGTGCAAGCCAGGCAAGCGAGGTGCTTTGTTACGCAGCCCTAGCTGACTGATACACCCTGGAAAGACCTCCCCACCTCAGAGCGCAAGAGGAAAAGCGGTGGTCTGTTGGTTTCCCTGGAGTGAGTTAGGTCCCCCTTCCTCATGGCTGCTGAGTGAAGAATGTTTCAGGAGAAGCTTCTGACCCCGAGGAACAAGGAGAGGCCGACCCAGTGGGATTAATGCATCACTGATGGTCACCCATCCCGGCGCCTTGGAACTTGGATGGTTCTCACATGCATCATCACTCATCTGAGTGATCCCATTAGTCTAACTGAGGAGAGAACCTCTGCTCAGTGGGGTGCCTTTCCCTCTTCTCTGTGGACCTGGCCCTGCAGCTCCCAGACTTTTTTGGACATCCTGGCTTTTCTGAGAAGGAGCAAAGCCCCCAGATCTTGTCAGCAGGGAAGCAGCGTGGATCATGTGCACCCATGTGGACAAGGGTGTCTTGTGGCTGGGGTGTGGCCTCACCCAGAGGTGGACAAAAGACTCGCTGCAAACCAGAGGGAACTTGACGTATAGACGCGTCCCCGCAGGTCACCCAAGCAGGTGCCCCTTCTTCTTGTCTCAGAGGTCAAAAAGCTGAGCACACGGCTTTCCTCTCGCCCGACGTGGCCCTGCTTTGGGGTCCCTGGCAGAGGTACAGCCCAGAGGCAAGGCCAGGCAAGTTGCCCCACCCTAGGAGCTGGGCTGACTGCCTGGGAAATGGTTTTGTCCACATCTGTCCAGGCGGCCCTGGTGACTGCCCATCGGCTCCCCACCAAAACAAGGCTCAGATCCTGTGTCACAGCCCCTCCAAGGGTGTCCCTGAGGTCAGGGCACGGTGCCCTGCGGTCTGCTCCAGGTGGGAACTGGCTCCCCGGGGGGCCATCCTGCTTCCCTTCTGCCTGCTCTTTCCCCCAGTTCTCTTTGTCCAGGAATCGGACTAAGCCCCCACCCTCCTCTCTTGTGCAGGATGTGGGGGGTGCCTGGCACCCCCGGGTCTGCCCACTGCCAACTTCCATGGCCACCCATGACCTCAGGAGCCCCAGTCCCCTTCCCGGACTCACCCCTGGGGAGATGGAGGCAGAGGGACAGCTCTCTGGGCTGGGCCCACCTCGCTCACCAGGTGCGTCCACCTGCAGGCTGTGGGACTACTCCTTCCCCCAAGGCCCACAGGCTCTGGTGCATCACAGCCTGTGGGTGCTCCGTGGCCAGCCATGCCAAGGGCCACCTGCCTTCCTCTCCGCTTGTCATGGGGCTTGGTGTCCACTTGCATGCCAGGAAAGCCTTCCCTGGCCGCTCCTCCCAGCAGTTCAGCTTCCTTGACTGCCCAGCTGGAGATTTTCCCTCCAGATGACGCTACGGGTGGAGGGCTTGCCCCAGAGGGACCAGTGCTTACCCTGAACTGGCCACATGCCCCTCTCTTCCCATCTCACTTCTCCATTCCCAGACACCCCTTCATACCATGTCCTGGCACCTGGGGCCACCCTCCTGCCAAGACTTGTGTGCAGTGTAGGGGCCTGTGGCAGCCATTTACACTTTAGTATGAATTTCAGTTCCTGGTGTGTCTTCCAGAACAGTGTGAGATTTAATCCTGACCTCTCATCTGTTAAGGAGCAGGCCGCAGGGACCGGCAGGTGAGAGCAAGGAGAGATGATGCTGGCAGAACCATGCTGCTCGGCAGTAGGGGGAAGTGACCCATGAGTCCCTGCTTGGAGTGTGACGGGGAGAGGAGGATCTGCAGAGGTGGAGCCTCTGGTCGGAGCCCCCTTGCCCACCCAGTGGCGGTGCCTGTTGGCACCTCATCTCACCCCCTTCTGGGACCATCGCCTGGTGGCTGTGGTCGGACCAGGTGGCCTGAGACAGCAGGTGGAACCCACCTGCATCGTCGTGTCCCGTGGGAGCCCTACAGGGGCTGGGGGCTGGCCTCGCCTCTGGTCACCTTGAGAAGATCCATGGAGCCAAGTGGGGGTGCTCCTGAGGGCTGAGTGTGGATTGCTGAGCAGCGGAATGAAGGGCATGGTGCTGGATCG
This sequence comes from Antilocapra americana, assembly GCA_007570785.1. NCBI lineage: Eukaryota > Metazoa > Chordata > Mammalia > Artiodactyla > Antilocapridae > Antilocapra > Antilocapra americana. The sequence continues at coordinate 2,599,812 of ML660768.1, forward strand.
GAAAGCAAAGTACAAATGTCCACGCATCCACACCCATGTAAAGGCATGACCGACTAATAAACCAATGGGGAGAAGAGACCAGCTCCCAGAAGAAGAGACCTCAGTGATTCAAGGGGACCCTCTCCCCTCCCCGCCATCAGGTGGGGGCTCTGCCTGGCAGCTTCCCCGCAAAGAGCACAGAGTTGGGGGGAGAGGAGCTGGACGTGGAGAATCCTGGGCCAGCACGACCTCGGCCGTGGGGTCAAGGTCGATCGCAGTGCAGGTCACGTGGACGGCAGTGTCCCTGACATGATGGGGGAGGGAGCCTCCCCTGGGGCTCTTCCCCGCAAACCCATGACCCCGTCCGGTCATGAGAACACACCCCGTGAATCCTCCCTGAGGGGCGGTCTGCCAGATGCCTGCGTGGCGCTTCTCAAAGCCACCAGGGTCGTGAGGAGCCTGGAGAGTGAGAAGCGGTCACAGCCCCGGGGGGATGTGAGGACCGTGTCCCCTGGCATCCTGGACGGGTACCGGGGTACCCCAGGGATGTGTGGGGGTAACGGGTGAAATCCGAGTGAAGCAAGGCATTTTAGAAAACACCAGGATGGCGAACCACCGGCTGCATGTAAGGTGGAACCGTGTGGGGTTCGCAGAAAGCCTCCATGTAGCCCGGAACTGCTCCGCAGCAAAGCACGGACTCCAACGGGCAGGGGAGGTGGCTGTTCACTGGCCGGGACCTCACGGCACTCCCCGAGTCCTCACGTCTCCCTAAGGGTGTTGAGGACAGTCCATAGCAGAGGTCAGAAGTGACCTCCGTCCTGACTCGCCTCCAGAAGTCACACGTCTGGGCATGAGGGACTCTGTGCCTTCTCAACATCGCCACACGGCTGGGCTTGCCTCTGGCATTCTCCCACCCTGGTGACAGTGGTGGGGGGGTGGTTTGGCCACTGGGACCCACAGGGAAGGCAGTGCCCAGGGCTCGGTCTTGCCAGGACCCCAGGCCCTGCAGAAGGCAGCCATGGGGAACGTGCTCTTCACGGCCCCACGTGGGGTCAGCATGAGGGTGCCCTTTACTGTGGATTAGCGACGCGGTGACTGGGCAGGTGGGCTGTGTCCAGGGAAGGGAATGGCCGGCTGGGCTGTGTCCTCTGGGAAGACTTTGCACCTGAGCCTCGACCCAGGCAGAGCCTGGACAAGCAGGGAGGATTGGAAAGGGGGTCCCGCAGGAGGTGGGGGAAGAGGGGCGGCGAGCAGAGATGGACTGGGTGAGGTCCTAGTCTTAGAGTCTGGAGCCCGGTGAAGACGGCAGTGTGAGGTGGGTGTGACCTGCCCCTGACCCCGATGAAAGCCATAGTCCTCCTCAGACACATGTGCGTGTGCACATGCACACACGCATGTGCACACACACACAGGAGTCTTGCTTGTGAAGTTGGATGCCGCGCGGTGGCCCTGAGGACTGGGGAGGACGGGGTTCCATGACATGCTGCAGTCTGCCCCAGCCGGCGGGAAGCAGCGAGAAACGGCCGCAGCAGTGCTCCCCGAGTCAGGCCGTCCTCAGCTGCTCCGGGTCCACGCAGAGGCGTGTGAAGCCCCGGCTTGCACGTGTTCTGTGCCCTGGGGGTCATGAGTCACAGCCAGCAGGGTGGGACTGCGGTTTCCTTCACGTGTGGTCTACCCACGGGGAAGTGCAGCCTGGCCTGAGGCTCCAGAAGGCTCTGCACGGTGCTGGAGGGTGGTGCTAAGGGAAAAGCGGGCTTCATGCCCTCTCCCTGGGGGAACAGTCCTCTACTCGACATTCTGTCTGCGCTGACAGGTGAAATCGGTGCCCTGGCAGGAAACTGCAGTCAGTCTGGGGAGCTGGCTGTGGTCTGCTGTGCCCACCCTGCCCCTCAGGCCCCCCGGGGCACCCCCTACACCACCCCCGGGCAAGAGCACCCCCAAGCCCATCTACGGCTCCACCCCCGTTAGCCCCCCTCCGGGTTGGTCTGCCCTGCCTCATCGCGTGTCACCTTGGGGTCCTGTGACTCCCAGTCCAGGGTATTTTCAAGTCAAGATGTCCCTTTCCTTTCACCACGCTGTCGTGTGACGTTTCCTGAGCTGAAGCAGGGGGAATGGGTTGTGCGTTTGTGTGTCTCGTTGAAATAAGCCGTATGCCTCCTGTGCCATGTTCAATGCCCATCGTACCCTATGTACCACCCCATTCCTTCTGTAGGTGCGGGGGCAGGGAGGGGAGGGTCACCGGGTGACCACGGCTGTCTAAAATCTGTGACTTGATAATCCAACCTTGTCTGCAAAAACTGAAGTGCCAGATCCAGACGGGATAAAACTCGGAGCCAAAATCGGAGGGCTCTGTCCCTTCAATCTGGCAAAAAAAAAAAAAAAAAGCTGTTTTATTTGGGAACATGGCAGCCGATGAACACCAGTTGCCTCTTTTTCTCCTGTAGCTGATAAAATTGACCTCAGTGGCTTTTAAAAGACAGATGTCAATGAATTCTAGCACTTCAGCCCCTGTTCTGAATGGCTGATTTGTGAATCCTCCAAGAAGTCAGCGTCTTTTTACACGAGGATACTTAGGAAGAGGTGGGGGCTCTTAGTCTTGATGAATTTGTGATTTCCTAGATTCCGGCAGCAGCCTGGCCGTGTGCCCTCCCAAGGAAAGGGGGGCTCTGTCGATGGCGCGGCCAGCCATCCCGGGAACTTGGAAGCAGGCTGGGCCCTGCCCTGGACGCTCTTGTTGCCCCACCCTGGGGCCACGGAGGGCGGTCCCTAGAGGTTGGATTACCGAGTTGTGGGGCCCCATCTGGAAGTGCCAGTGGGGGGGTCACACTCCCTCCCCTGGGCAGAGGGCGCGGAGGCCCCACCAGGCAGGGGAGACGGGCTCCCGAAGCTCTCACGCTTGAAATGCTCTCCTCTGCTTTCCCCTCCCGCCTCTGTCTGCCGTCTTCGCTCTTCCGTCTGGAGGCAGTGAAAGTGGCCGGAGCACCCCCAGCCTCTCCGTGCTCTCAGACGGCAGGCCTCCCCCCTCCACCTACCAGCAGGCTCCTCGCCACTTCCACGTCCCAGGTAGGCGCCCAGGACGCACGGCCACTCACCAGGCAGACGTCTGCCCCTGAGCTGTCGGGGCGGCCATCTGCCGCTACCTCTTGGGAGTCGCATGTTCCCCAGGCTCCTTCACCCCACGCCCCAATTCTGAGGTGCTTTAAAAATCCATAGACGGGTGGTGCACACATCCCCAATCTGGCATGTGTCTGAGTCTCTCCCAAAGCCCCACAAACACTGGGGGGGGGGGGCGCGGCTGCCCTTCTGGGAGTGGACTGGAGACAGGGGCCGACCGGATCCCAGTTGGCACTGGACCCCCGCTCCGGCCCCCTCCAGCCTTCTGTCCCCTTCACAGTGGGGTGGGGCCTGGGCGCCCGTCACTGGGGTCCCCGATCCTTGCTGGGGACGCTGGGTGATGGACTGCTTGCTGACAGAAGGCGGGAGAATGGAAGCCATCACAGCGTGCTTGCTCACCCTGCTGTTTCTCTCCTTTTTTTTTCTCTTTCTCCTTTCCCAGACACTGGCATCAAAGATAACATCTATAGGAAACCCCCCATCTACAAGCAGCATGGTACCTACAGTCGGATTCCTCTGCTGCTGTGTTTGCCCTGCATGCCTGCCAGTGCCTTTGCTTCTGAATGCTTACTCTTGCTGTGCTTTGATACATGATGGGGAGGGCACTGCGGGGGGGATGCGGTCTGAACATTAGGTACCTGCTGTTTGCTGGTGGGATCCCGGGAGGCCCCCTCCTAAGTTGCAGCGGAGAGTGTATCTGAGGAAGCAGCTCTCTGTGTGTGTAAACCCGGGGCTGACTCATGGGCTGGGCTGCAGATGAGGGCTGTAACCGTGAGCTGGCCCCGTGTGTGGCTTCGGGGGCACTGCTTTGAGAGGGGCAGCCAGCTGACTTCAGCCTAGATGGTGAGGGACAGGGGTGCTTGGACCCCAGGGTGACCCAGCCTGGTCTTTGGAAAACAGCACAAACCAGAATCAGTCCTTTAGCCCTCCGTGAAAATCTAAGTCCTGTGTTTTGAGAATCTCTGATGATAGAATTAATGACTTGGCCTTTGGCTAAAGGGATTTCAAGCCTCAGCAAATAGGGGCAGGCGGTGACTGCTGGCGAGGGTATCTCTCACGGCTCCCCTCAACCGCCCCCACCTCCGGTTTCCCTCCCAGACGTGACCAGCCATCTCCGCTCCATGGAGCCTGCAGGAGTCAGGTGTTCAGGGCACAGAAGGCTCCAGGTCTCACCTCTGTTTCCTCGTCTGCAAAACAGGACCGATCCTCCATCCTGCCTTTTGGACAGGCTGGTTGGGAGGACCCGGGTCGGTAACGAACATGAAATCACATTCTAAACTGTCAAGGCGGTGCACATGATGTGGGATTGTTATTAAATCCCTAGAGCGATGGGAAGGGGAGCTCCCATATTTAAAATTCTTCCGCAGAGGCTTCCCCAAGACTGCCACGACCCCTGTTGACAACTGGAAGGATGCTGTGGGGCGAAAGCTATCAAAGTGTGTATTCTGGACTTCCCAGGCGGTCCAGTGGTTAAGACTCCACGCTTCTAATGCAGGGGGCGTGGGTTTAATTCCTGGTCAGGAAACTAAGACACTACATGACATGCTGCATGGCCAAAGATAGTGTGCTTTTGTGGCCTCCGGGGCTTCCCAGAAGGCACAACTGGTAGAGAGTCCATCTGCAGGAGACGCAAGAGATGCAGCTTCGATTCCCTGAGTTGGGAAGATCCCCTGGAGGAGGAAATGGCAACCCACTGCAATATTCTTGCCTGGGAAATCCTCTCGCCAGAGGAGCCTGGTGGGCTACAGTCTGTGGGGTCGCAGAGTCAGACACGACTGAGCACATGCCGGCTGGCTGGCTGGCTGTGGCTGACTAACAGCCTGTGGCCTGTTTGTTTTATAGTTCTCTCCTTGACTGCGATAGGCCCCATGCTTTGTGTATTTCTCTCTCTTCCCAAGAAAGCAAAAGATGACTGGGAACTCCTGGGCTTCCAGGAGGTGAAGCCTTTTACTGTTGCCCCTTGATTGGAGAAGCAGGGAACCCAGATTTCCCGAGGGATCAGAGAGGGCATGGCTCATGGACCCCAGGACCCTCAGAGGTTGTCCAGACCAGCACCCTGTGCCACCCTTGGGGAAGCTGAGGCACAGGAAGGAAGGAGCAGGCAGAGAGTGATGTTTTTGTGTCGGGGTGCCAGTGCTCCAGCCTTAAGGCTGTCCTCGTCTGTGGGGAGAGCTGACTGACTCGGCCTTTGATCAGCTGGTTAACACATCACTTCACACACAAGGTAGGAGGACCGGCCCCTAGGAGGGGGTTCGGCGGTAAATCAGGTTACGAAATTGCTCCCTAGCATCTGATGGAGCCGATGATCCGAGACAGAGAACTTCTCACACTAAGGCCCTTAACTGAATCGTGCCACGGAGATTGAGTTTACCTTTTTTTTTTTTTTGGCTGCACTGTGCTGCTTGCGGTTCTAAATTCCCCGACCAGGGATTGAACCCATGGCCCCTGCAGAAGCACAGGGTCTTAATCACTGGACCGCCAGGGAAATCCCAGTTTGTTCTTACCAGGGGCGATCTTCATTTTTTTTTGAAAAAAAAATCTGGATATTTACACCTTTTCTATTGAAAGGCAAGTGAATTCCTATTTGAATCCTGAGTAATGACCCTAACTCTTTTAACATTCTGGAACTTGGGCTTATTGATTACGTTATGAAATGAACCTTATAGAGTGCCTGCTCTCTGCCAAGAGTTCAGCCTCACGGCGGGATGAACAGAAACACAATCAGCCCCTGCTTGACTATAAAGGGGCCGTGAGAGGGGCAGGCGCTCTCAGGGGCTGCGAGTTCTCTTGTCCAGCTTTCCCTGGACAATCCTCGGGGTGTGTTGGGTGTGATGGGGTGCATTTAAGATGTTTGATTTTATAAAATTTCCCTATCTAGCTGGACCATGTCCACCGGAAGTGCCTTGGGGTGGGGGCATGCGTGCGTGTAGCATGCGTGGGTGTGAGCATGTGTGTGTCTCAAGTCTGCATGCAGCCCCTTCTCCCCATCTCAGCAGCAAACCGACCGTCCGCTCATCTCTCAAGGGAGAGGGGGATACACCTCAGGGTGGAGAAGCTGTCGGTCTAATCTCCTGACTTGCCAGAAACAAACTCCGGGTGGTGACGTCGAGTTCCTGGACCGTTTAAAGAGTTTGCTAAATCACTACCACCTGAAGTGTGGTTTGAACCCATGCAGACACATGGCCATTGGGCCTTAAGTCCAACGCCTTAACCACTTAGCCAAGCCAGTGTTAAGAATACTGGAGTGGGTTGCCACGTCCTCCTCCAGGGAATCTTCCTGATCCAGGGGTCAAACCCACATCTCTTGCTTCTCTTGCATTGGCAGGTAGGTTCTTGACCAGTAGGGCCACCTAGGAAGCCGGATGACAACCCACTCCAGGGTTTCCTGCCTTGGAAATCCCATGAATAGAGGAGCCTGGTGGGCTACAGTTCATGGGGTCGCAGAGTTGGACTCGACTTAGCAACTAAACCGCCAAGTCATTTCAATGATGTCCAGCTCTTTGCGACCCCATGGACTGAAGACACCAGGCCCCTCTGTCCATGGGGATTCTCCAGGCAATACTGGAATGGGTCGGCATGCCTTTCTCTTAACTCGCTTAAGATGATATATTCAGTGAGCTTTAAATGTTACACTTTTTAATTAATATATTTACTATTTAACTTTCTATTGCCAAGTCATCAAAAGTTGTTTTTAATTTAGCAACAGTCCTTCCTGGTGCCTTCATCCCACTTGTGTGTTTGGGGAAATGAGCCTACAGCATGAGAGTGGCCCGGCCTGGGGACTCGGCAAGGGGCGGGCAGGGGGCAAGGGCATTGAGGATGAGGGTCAGAGTTAGGGTTAGTGAGTGCGTAGCTGCCACAGTGCATCACGTGTGCTGGGGTTCCATCTCAACACAGCCCTGTTAGTTGCTGGTCAGTCCCTAAGTCGTGTCTGACTCTTTGCGACACCATGGACTGCAGCACGCCAGGCTTCCTTGTCTGTCACCAACTCTCGGAGTTTGTTCAAACTCATGTCCATTGAGTCGGTGATGCCCTCCGGCCATTTCATCCCCTGTCGCCCCCCTTCCCCTCCTGCCTTCAATCTTTCCCAGCATCCGGGTCTTCTCCAAGAGTCAGTTGTTTGCATCAGGTGGCCAGTGTATTGGAGCTTCAGTCCTTCTAATGAGTGTTCAGGATCGATTTCCTTCAGGATGGATGGATTTGATCCCCTTGCTGTCCAAGACATGGAAGCCACGGTCAGGGCCGTGAAGTGGCTATCGTGACAGCTGATGGTCAGGTCACCCCAAGTCTACCTGACCCTGACAGGCGCTGCTCTCCCTGAGCATCACTAGGGACCAGCAGTATTTTCTTGGACTACAGTACTTCCAGCTCTTGCTGTTCAGTTGCTAAGTTGTGTCTGACTCGACCCCACGGACTGCAGCACACCAGGCTCCTCTGTCCTTCATTCCGTCTCTGCTTGGTTACAATTTAATGACATGGTTTTTAAAAAGGAATGAGAAAGAGAAGAAAGGAAGCAAAGGAACAGAATGGAAAATAAGAAAGAAGGGGAAGAAGAACCACATCCCACCAGGAAGAGCTGCTGTAGGACGGGCGGAGGGCGCTGGACAGGCTGGGGTTCCGCAGGGGGCCTCCCACCACCCCCTAAACCTCCAGCTGTGATGGGGACCTTTTTGGAGTCCTTTGAACAGCTCCAAGTCACTGCAGTGTTGAGCCCAGGACCCTCTGTGAGCGGACCAGACCCCCACCCCAGCTCTGTCTCCTGCTCTGTGGAGCAGGGCCCTGGCACACAGGGGCTCTGCTTGCAGCCACGTGACGCCTGGCACGGAGCAGGGACTTTCCTCCCAGCGGAGTGCAGCTGGCCCAGTGGTGATAGTGAATTCTAGAGGAAAAAGGAATGCCTCCCTGCAGACTTCCCAGGAAGCTGTCCAGCTGCGAGGACAGATGTTCCGTTTCACTGGCCAGTGCGTGGGAGCTGTTGGGTGGCGGCATGCGTGGGAGCCCCGGCCTAGGGGGCGGGAGGGGGCGCCTCATCGCCTCCCACACCTGCTGCCAGCAAAGGGTTCCCTCCTGCCCCCAGAGCTGTCCACCCACCCCAGGCCATAGGGGCCACCCGGGCAGCCTGTAACTATTCCCCTGGTGGCTCAGACGGTAAAGAATCCGCCTACAATTCAGGAGACCCAGGTTTGATCCCTGCGTTGGGAAGATTTCTTGGAGGAGGGCATGGCAAGCCACTCCAGTATCCTTGCCTGGAGAATTCCATGGACAGAGGAGCCTGGTGGGCTACAGTCCTTGGGGTTGCAAAGAGGCAGAAATGACACAGTGATTAATACTTTTAAGACATTAATCACATCCCCTGTGTCTCTCTGGGATTCCTTCATAGTGGGGTGGAGGCTCATACTGGCTTTGGGATGAGAGGAAAGGGGATGGCTCTGGGCAGGCCTCCCCTCCCATCAGGGTGCTTCCCGCAAAGGTCCTGGGCAAGCAGGGGCAAGGACATCAGCCTAGCCCGAAAGGGTGCCCATGGCAGATACCTCCCACGGTTCGGACGGAGCCACCTCGTATGACAGGAAGGACACACACAGCCCCGTGTCTCTGCTTGTCCTGAACCGATCTGTCTGTTCCTGACACGCCAAAACGGCCTGCTACAAATTAGCTACACGGTTCGCCTCTCGTTTATTCCTAGTGTTTCAGACCTGTGAGCTGAGCTCCTCCTATATGACAGTATCCATGTTCATCTCACGTGATCCTTTTCATGCAGTGGGGGTGGGGCGGGTGGCATTTTCCCATTTTACAGATCAGGAAACTGAGGCTCCGTTAAGGAAGCAGCGCACAAGCCACACGGAGCGCCAGTGTCCTCTGTGTCCTTCAGCCCGTGTCCCGTTTCTGGAGAGACCCCTGCCATGGCTTATGCAGCTCTGGAAAACCCGTTTGAGTCCGGTTAGCCCGTGCGCACCTCTCAGAGCTGGGGACGTTTGCAGAGAAAACTTGCTGCCTGTTGGTGGGGTAGCCCCCTCGTCAGAGGTGGGGCGCTGCTTTGAGCCCTGAGGTGGCTCTACAGCCAGAGCTGCTCTGCCCCCGTGTGACCCCCAAGGCTGTGTGGAGTCCTCAGACCCCGGAGTTGGGGGGTGGGGGTGCGCTGGTCCCTGAGATCTGAAGTCTTGAGATCTCACACCCTCAAAAGCCCTTTGGCTGGAGCCACTTAGCTGTTGGTGTATTTGCAAGTTACCCCAACTGTGGCGGTCCCTGCAGGGGCCTCTGCGGGCTGGTGAGGGGTGAGGCTCACTCACTCTTACCAGAAGAGCCAGCCCTGGGGGCTGTCTCTGGGCTGGACAGTGGCCGAGCTCTCAGAGCCCCAGGTAGCCGCGGGCCGGATTGTCGCTGAGGCTGCTGTGCCAGCCGCCGAGAGTCCCGGCTGACGCACGGCCCGGCGCCCGGGGCTCTGCTGCCCGGCGACAGCCGTTGTCTGGGCAGCGGGAGCGCCCACACTGATGGTCATGCATCTGCCTCTGGGCCCGCGCCCCCTGCCGCTCCATCACAGTGCCCTGCACGCAGTCTTGGCACCTGTTGGCCTCTGTCAGTGGAGGGAGCGAGTCCTTCTTTTCTCGTTGCAAACCGCTGTCTCTCCAGGGAGAAGGAGAAACAGGGAGTCATTGGGAACAGCAAAGCATCCGAGCGCGCAGGATGGCCTTGACGGCGGCCGTACCCTGTCAAGGCCCCGTAGCCCAGCCCCCATCGCCAGGCGCTCGGGTCTGATGTCAGTCGTGTTGCAGGTGGTGCGCAAGGCGGGGCGCTCCCGAAAGCTAGAAGGTCTGAGCCCTCCGCAGGCTGCAGGGGAGGGGCCCACCCTTGGCGCGCCCTCGGTCTCCGTGGCTCCATCTCCAGCCTCGGCCTCCGTGGCACGTGGCGAAGGACCCTGGGGTCTTCCTTTCGAAGTTCCGTGCATGCGTGGGGTCAGTGGCTTAGCTCGGGACGCACAGGATGGGTCATCACTGAATTGGGTGCTGAGAACTGTCGGCCTTGCCCTCGTGTGATTTATTTCCTCATTTAGTTTGGAGATGATAACGCGAGCCCAGCTGGGTGACCATTCCCCCCCCCCCCCCCCCCCGGAGAATACAGACACCTCTTGACTCGGCTCCAGAGAGCCTGCCGAGTGGCGGACGTTTGCTTGCTCACTCGTCGAGCCCACCTCCAGTCGTGTGTTGCACCCCCATTGCTCTTCCTGGAATCCTCCTGGCAGCATCGCTCACTCACCATTCTGTGTCCTACGGGCAGTGAGGTGGGGCAGACCAGAGGAAGGAATTTGGAGTCAGACCGCCCAAGTTCCATGTCAGCCTCTGCCGCCCGCTGATCTGTGATCTCAAGAAAGTCACGTCAGGTCTCTGAGCCTCAGTCCTCTGAGCTGAGAAATGGGTCACGTGGGCATGAGCAGTAAAGTCTCTGAAGCTCAACCCAGCAGAGTCTGACCCACCGCGGGCTGGACCACAGGGCCCTTCTGTTACTTTAAAGTTAAACTGGTGGAGAAGGAAATGGCAACTCATTCCAGTGTTCTTGCCTGCAGAATCCCAGGGACAGGGGAGCCTGGTGGGCTGCCATCTCTGGGGTTGCACAGAGTCAGACACAACTGGAAAAAAATAAAAAGTTAAACTTGGAAGGTAGAAAGTATAATCTTTGAAATGCCAAGCGGCCAAGAAGGGATCGGCTGGATTGTTAATGAGACATCGCTTCACACACCTGCTCTTCTTTTAGCGAATCCTATGCAAGGCCCCCAAGCCCCCATTCCTGCGGGGATGTTCCCCAGCGGATCTGATTCCTCAGTCCTCAAGTGTACAAGTGCTGGCGACTTTTCTTTTTTGTTTCCATTTTGAGCATGACTGTGAAGTGGGAACCAGGACATGTAAACCCACCATCGATGGTGCACTGCCTTGACCGACTGATTTTTCCTTCCAGCCGCGAGGCGATCAGATGGGGACGATGGAGGTTTCGACCCGGATAACAGGAAGGTAATGAGGGGCAGACCCGGTGTTGCGGGGCCTTCTCCAACTTGAAGCCTCAGCTCCTCCTCTTAAGTTCTGCCCCTTAGGGGTCCGGCACGGGCCTCATGGGACCAAATTTAAGGGGCGGTTCCATCAGCCTCCTCGTACTTAGGAATAGTACCTCTTCTACCAAAGTCCTCATTCTTTGCTGTGTAACTTGAAAGTGAAAGTATTAGTCACTCAGTCGTGTCCAACTCTTTGTGACTCCATGGACTGTAGTCTGACAGGTTCCTCTGTCCATGGAATTCTCCAGGCAAGAATACTGGAGTGAGTGGCCATTCCCTTTTCCAGGGGACCTTCAGACCCAGGGACTGAATTCAGGTCTCCTGCATTACAGGCAGATTCTTTGCTGTCTGAGCCACTTTTGGTTCTTTAACCAAGGAGATAACTGAAAAGAAAGGAAAATAAATCTTGAATCCACCCTGGCTCAAGAGCTAAGACCCTTTGTTCGTCTTTAAGGAAGGTGGGTGAGTGTGGCAGGAGCCCAAGGCTGGCTTACGTGACGCCCACCACGTGTGACCTCACTTTGGGCCCTGACCTCCCCAGCCTCAGTCTCCTCATCTGTAGAATGGGGCAGTGACACTGCAGGTCAAGTTGAAATTCGCAGAGTTTCTGTTTTTTTCTCAGCAGAAGACCAGCTGGCTGATTCTCAAAGGGGAGGCAGACACGAGGACCAACTCTCCGGACCTAGACAGCCAGTCTCTGTCCCTCAGTAGCGGGAACGACAGAGGCCCTCCGCAGACGGTGCCAGGGGACAACTTCTATTCACGTGAGTGGTTCTTCTGAGCAAGAAGCCATCGGTGCTGCATGAAAGGCCTTGCAGAAAAGGGGCCCACAACCTCGACCTGATCCCCGCCAGATCTAAGCCTTGCTCCTTAAAAACTCTGAGAGCACACACAGACAGAAGGGCAAGTCGGGTAGGAAGCAGACCCGTGGCCACGCACTTTCTCTCCTCTATGGCGTCCCAGCCAGCAGGCTGCCCGTGGGCCGTCCCAGTGTCCCCCTGAACTCTCCACGGCTGGGAGGAGGCCGACTCAGGCTCCTGGGGTCCTCGGGGGAAGAGGGCTTCCGGGCTGGAAGTGAGGGCCTGTTTCCCTCTGGAGCGGACGGAGCATGGTCCAGGCAGTGAGTCCAGACTTGGGGCCAGGAGCAGCGCTGTCCCGTGCTGTTTGCAAAAACGCTGTCCCATGTTGCTCCTCCTGAGCAAGGGGCCGGGAGCCGGGGCCCCACGTCCTCAGGGAGCAAGGTGGGGCAGAGACCCCCATCTGCCTGATCCAGGGGATCGTGAGTCAGTAGGCATGCCCGTCAGATGTTGAGCAAAACTCCCTGTAACACGCCTCACGTCCAGAGGCTGTGACTCATAGAGGAGACCAGCAAGCTGCTGTCTGGTGCACGCGGCAGATGACAGACTCTGGGTCTCGGCGGCTGTGGGGGGGTTTCTGTGGACAAGCTGGAGGTTTAGTCTGGAAGCAGAGAAGGCATAGAGGGGATGGGTGTGCGTGTGAGAAAGCCCAGGAAAGACAGTGGCTTTGCCTTGAGAGAGGCCCGAGTTCAAGTCCCAGCTGGACGCTGACCTTGGGCCAGGTACGCTGGTCCTGGGCCTCAGTTTTACCCGTGTGCCCGGCAGGGTTGTTAGCCCCCCAGGCGGGGAAGGGGCCCGTGTGCCGCCAGCGCTCGGCCGGGCGCGTAGTAGATGCTCAGCGAACGGACCGCTTTTCCTCTCCATCATCCTCATCCTCGTCCTCCCGACTGTAAACCGTCTCACAAACGAAGGCGCGTGTGTTCCGATGTGGGAGGGGGCTGGGAAGCGTGGAGGTGACCCCTTGTTAAAGAAGACGTCTAAACAGAGCAAGCGTGTGTTGTTTTGTGTGTGGTCTCTGTAGGCGGGCGTCCATGCACCCCCCGCCTCTCTGGTCTGGGCGGCCGCTGTCCAAGTGAGAGCCAGAATCACTGCAGGGCCCACATCCCCACAGGAAGGTCGCACCAGGAAAGACCCTCAGCAAGACTCGTTCACTCGGTGGCCCAGGGCGGGCAAGGCCGAGGCAGGTGGGCAGGGGTGACGGGTGCAGAGCTGCTCACAGGAGCAATGAAGGGCAGACCCCTACCCAGCAGCCACAGCCAGATCCCCAAGCCCCTCTCTGCCTGGGGAATTCAGAACTTGCCTGTGGCCCCAGGGCCACTGGCCTTGACCATGGCCCTTTCTGCTTTTCTAAATGGCAATTGTTTGGAAGGTGGAGACCTCCTACTGTGCCAGCCCCACCAGAGCACCCTCAGCAGTGCTCCAGTAGCCCCACCCATGCCTCGAGGGCACCAAAGCATTAGCCCCCAAGAACGGACACTCTGGAGTCCTCAGGTGGCTTTGCTAGCATCAGTTCTTCCCTTGCTGAGTGGTGGGCAGTCCTGCTTCTGAAGGGCTGGTGGCCTCCCCGGTCTCTCCTCAGGGGCAGGGGAGGGCAGCTGCTGTCTCCAGGGACTCCCTTTGTGGCCTGCCTCTGGCCTGGGGCTTGGGTGGAGGGCTCTATCTGGGGAGAGGCCCAGGCAGGAAGAGGCCGCCTCCTGGGGACCTCCCTGTGCCACGCTGACCTGCCTGTGACCTGGGCGTGTTTGCTCACCTCCCTGCACCGCTTCATCATCCTGTGCCATGCGAGGTGCCTTCGGGTCGTCCCAGGCATGCCCAGGGCTGTAGATCCTGCAAGACCTGAAGGCTGTGCAGCGGTTTCAGGCAATCACACACCTGCGAGGTCTGTGTCAATCCCAGTCCTTGCTCCCGCGTTCCCATCACAATCTGCAGGGATGCCCAGCCTGCAGGAATCGCAGTGTCTGTGCTGGGATTCGTGCTCTAACTGGGCGAGCCCTCTGAAGTACACACAACCTATGTCTGTGTGCGTATGTATGTATGTGTGTGTGTGTGCACACGTGTGCATGTGTACACGGGTATGCATGTGTGTGCACGTACATCTGTACATGTATGTGTGTGCATGTGTATGTATGTGTGTGCATGTTGTGTGTGTATGTCTGTACATGTGTGCGTGTTATGTGCATGTGTATGTGTGTGCACATGCCTGTACGTGTGTGCACATGTGCGTGCATGTCCTCCTTCAGGGATGCAGGCTCGCAGTGATTGCGGTGATGCTTCTATCTTCGCTTCACGTTCTGCTGGTGTTGTGACGTTGGTTCCTGCAAACGGGAAGTGCATGGTGTCTAACCACTGCACCTGTGACTTCATCTCTGTCCTGCTGATATCGCTCTGCTCCTGTTGTGCGTGGAAATAGCAATGAGGACCCAGGCTGCTGGTCCTGCCTAGGTCAGGTGTGCCTTGCTGTCTGCCAGCCTCTTGAGAAATTTGGGCAGGATGAGCAGCACCCCTAAACTGAGCACAGAGGGGCATCCTCCTTCTTTTCTCGAGTTCCATCGAGTCTCACCAAGTGTTCCCCCATCGGGAGTCCATCGACACCAGTTTAATTGCAGTCACTACGGAACAAAGCGGTTTGCACACAGCAAGGCAGGCCCACCTGCATCCCAGGACATCATCTGCAGCGCACCAGAGGAGGGTAGGACTGTGACACTCCACACAGTGGGCGCTCAATAAATGTTTGTTGAATTGAGATGTGCTAAATTCAACGGGTATTTATTGAGCACCTACTCTGTGCCAGACGCTGTGCAGGGCGCTGAGGGGGAGATCGAGAAGACAGGAGTGGTCCCCCCCCCGGAGAAGTGTGCAGGGAGCTGGGACAGGCAGAGATGCTGCTGGGAGCCAGTGCACGCACCCTGCCGCCCGCCTGGGGTCCTCTGTGGGCTCACGGGGGCCGGGTGCAACCTCATCCCACTCATGACACCATCAACATATCTCACCTGAGGCTGAGTTCATCATTCAGTCACTCACCCATCCCTTCACCAAACATTAACTGAGCACCTACTATGTGCTGGACACAGCGCTAGGCAGCAGAGAGGAGGTGGTGACTGTGGCCCAATCCCTGCTCTCCCGCAGGGAAGCAGGTGGCTGAGAGACCTGTGTGATATCTCCTCCTCTAAGGCGGTGGTTCTCAGCCCGCACGGCTTGTCTCTCCAAGGAGGTTTCACTGAAACACACGGCTTATGATGGAGGACTGTTCTTTTTTTATGCGACACCTAGGGCTTTACCTGTACTACGCGTGTACTTGTCTGGGCTTCCCTGGTGGCTCAGTTGGTGACGAATCTGCCTGCATTGTGGGAGACCTGGGTTCGATCCCTGGGTTGGGAAGATCGCCTGGAGAAGGGAACGGCAACCCACTCCAGTATTCTTGCCTGGAGAATTGCATGGACAGAGGAGCCTGGCGGGCTACAGTCCATGGGGTCACAAAGAGTTGGACGTGACTGAACAACCAACGCTTTCACTTGCTTGCTTGCTTTCATGAATGTAGTCAGTTGTATTATTGATGAATCTGATTTTTGCCCAGGAGAGGGATGGTACTGATTTTCTGTTACAAGGAGAGGGTCTTGAGCCTCACAGGATGCATTTCACAGGATGAAGAACACCAGGATCTGTGGGCCTCTCCCCTGGCCTGGACCCTGTGGCCCGGCCTGCTGCTGCCCTCGGTGCCCCCTCCCTAGCCCTTCAAGTCCTGTTCTCCCTTTTGAGGTTCCCCACGTTCCCCCCACCACTCAAGTGGTCAGATGTATGCCGATGTCAGGCAGAGCCCCAGGCTGGCTGAGACCCTTCCCTGAGGAGTCGGTGAGCCCTGGAAAGGACCCCACCCTTCGGAAGGGAATGAGGCATGTGAGGGTGGGCTTGGAGGTCAGGGTGACCGGCACAGAGGGGTAGGCCAGTGGGAGCCAGCGCTCCCCACCCTGCCTGTGACTTTGCCATCTTGTGTGTCCGCCCCCATGGAGTCCCGTCCACTTGTCCTCCGCCTGCTGCCCACCCAGTCAGGGCCTGGCCAGAGGCTGGGATCTGAGACTGCCCCCAGGGCCGCCAGCCCCAGCGCCCACCAGGGAGGGTCTGGAGACGGCCTCTCTGTTCATCTGTGTCTCCCCGCTGACAGCAGCAGGACAGCGGGTGTCAGGGCTGCTCGGAAGTGGCTTTCCTCATCCTCTGTTAGTCCTTGGGAGTTTCCAGGCAGTGGAGAAAAAACAGATTGTTCTCGTGTTTCCTAGTCCATGGCGGAAAGAGAGAGAGAACCGATTTGCGGTGTGCCAACCCCATGAGAATTTCAGAGCGCAGGGGCATGCTCAGTTCAGGGCATTATTTCCTGAGACCCAGGGGCAGAATCCACGAGCATCACACCAATGGGACGTCAGTCCTGGCCCTCCTTGTCAGATAAGCAAGAGAAGGCCCAGAGACAGGGCACGACCGCCCAACTTCAACCAACCTTTGGTGAGGGCTCCCGCGCCCTGGCCCTGGATGTGTGTTGGGGGCACAGCAGAGTCTGCACAGACAGTACCCCTACCCCAGGAGCTGACGGTCTAGAGCGAGGGAGTGACACAGAGTCCAGATGAGAAGGTGAGACGTATGGCCCCTGCCTTTGCATACTGGACAGCATCACCGACTCGATAGGCATGAGTTTGAGCAAGCTCTGGGAGATGGTGAGGGACAGGGAAGCCTGTTGTGCTGCAGTCCACAGGGCTGCCAAGAGTCAGACACAACTGAGCGACTGAGCAGCAACAACATAGCACCTGCAGGTCAGGGGCAGACCCAGCCCAGGGCTCGGGGAGGAGGGTGCTAAGTGAGCAGGCTTGAAGAGGGAGGTATCTGGGGGAGAGGACTGGCCCCACAAAGGTGAAGCCTGGTCACTGGGCCGGGGGTGACATGGGGGCTTGGGTGTGCAGGGTCACAAAGGGCTCTGGGGGCCTTGGGAGGGCCCGGCCTGGCCTACAAGTGGGGGATGGACCTAAGGGTTCTCAGCAGAGCCTGGGCCGCCTCTGACTGAGCCTCCAGCAGGACTGTCGGGGCGGCAAAGGCAATAGGAGGCGCACTGCGGTCATCAGGCTGGGAAGAAGGCTTCTGGGGATGTCCTGGGGGTGTCCCAGGGAGGGACCTTCCGAGCAGCCTGCACCAGGGCTCAAGGCGAGAAGCGAGGTGGCCGTTTGGGAAACAGGAGGCTAGGGGCGGTGGTCAGAAGCCAGTGGTCCGTGTGCGATGGCTGAGAACTTTCTTCTCTGTCTTCAGGGACCAGAGTCAGGGCAGCAGGGTTGTGAGCAGGAGACGAAGCTGACAGTTTTACTTACTCATTTGAATGCGGACGGGCAGCTTTGCAGAACATAGACTAAAGGCTGCCGGGCCAGGGCAAAGGGGACTGTGGGGCCCAGATGAGCTGCGGGGAAGCCCCTGAGCGATCTGAGCAGCAGGACTGGTGTGAGCGGTCAAGCAGGGTGCGTAGGATCAAGAATGATCATCCAAGTCGTCCTGGCTCAGGTGGGCAGGGTCACCTTTACTCAGAGGCGGGGCAGGAGCAAGGTGGGTTCCTCATGTTGAGACAGGAGCCGGAGACACCCAGACGGAGCTGCAGGGAAGTGGATGGCCTTGCAGGGCCCTCAGGAGAGCTCTGGACTGGAGGCAGAGTCCCCGGGGCCCTTGGCTCCCAGGTGGGCCTAGGGGTTGGGTGTGGGTAAGCTGAGACCCAGGCCCCCACTACCGGGTGGGTTCCAGAGCTGCGTTACTTTCTCCAAGGGGTCTGGGGCCCAGAGAAGCTATGATTCTCCTGCTCAGCACCCCACTCTGTGTGCCCATCCTCTGCCTCCATTCCCCTTTCCTGCAGGACCTGGGGCGAGGGTGCAGAGAAACCGTGGGCAAGGGGAGCCCCCGCAGAGCTCTGGGGATGGATGGGGAAGCCTTGGCGAGAGAGGCCTGAGGGGGCTGGAGGGCTGGGATCAGGCACCCAGTGTCCTGTAGGCGGCCGAGGGTCCCCTGGGACAGAGAGACTGTGGCCGGCCTGGCCTCCGGCTGGACGAACAGCCTGCCCTCTGCTCCCAGCTCATGTTCAGCCCCAGCAAGAGCACTGGGGACTTCAGACGTCAGGGAGGGGACCTTGGCCCAAGAGAAGCCTTCTTGTGTGTGACGGCAGAGCCCCCCTGCCCTTTCCGGGGGGCTGGCTGGGCCTCTGCTTTCAGCAAAGGTCCCTGTGCCCCCCTGTGCTGGACAGGCTTACCCCTAGCCTGGGGACCGGATGGGGTGTGACCTCAGATTTGTGGGCAGGGACACAGCCGTGCCCAGACCCTCAGGTGTCCAGGAGTGAGAGCCCATGTCTCAGGTCACAGCTCTCAGGCCTCCCCTGTCCCCCCACAGTTCAGCTCTGGGTCTTGCAGTGCCCACCTGGCACCTCTCTCCTCTCCCGGCCCCGGCAGGGGACACCTTATCTGGGACTCTCTGTCCTTTCTCCCCTGAGGACAGTCAGCCCCTGGAGGCAGGGTCCAGGGGGCCCCCTATGTCTCCTCTGTGCCTGCAGTACCCCCCCAGTGAGTGCCTGCGGAGTAGCGGGTGCCCAGGGCTTCCCTGAGCAGAGCCTTCCCTCATTCAGGGGTCCCAGCATGGTGGGAGCACAGTGGGCAGTGACCGTGGACATGAGATCACGTGAGGGGTCAGCAGAGATGGCTACATCTGGGTGCCGGTCCCCCTGGGGGTGAATCCTGGCTTCTCCCTTGCTGTGTGACCCTGGGTGCAAGAGCAAACCTCTCTGAGTGTGGAGCCACCATTGCCTCGTCCGTGAAGGTGGGGATGGTAGAGTCTTCCTGGCAGGAAGCACCTGGGCTTTGGGGCTCCAACAGGAGCATCCCGTGGGCTGAGCCCTGGGGTGTCATGCGGAGCTGGTCGGATCCATGGGCCAGCCGTGGTGAGCCTGAAAGGGACCCCTCTCACTTGCTTCTGAAGCCTGAAGCTCAGATGGCCCGAGGGGCTTCCTGCCCACACTCCTTGGGGCTGAAGGGGGTTCCAGCCCCTCCTTCCTCAGACGGGGACACCGAGGTGCCAAGAGGGGACCTGAACCTGAGCAGGGCCGTGCAGCTGCAGACTTCCATATCCGCGATCGGTGAACCAAAACCTGTTCACTGTGCTGGTGAAGCTGACCGAGATCTGCCCAGGGGAATGGCTCCCTGTCGTTATCCACTAAGCAACCCGGAGGGGCCGCGTGTCTCAGGATGCATCTGAAACAGTCCTCCACCTGCAATGGGCCTCTCCTTACCCATCCGTTCAGTGATTACTCCAAGCTCGGATGGGCCAGCCCAGCAGAGGGACAGACCCAAGGAGTCATGCTCAGGGCCCCACGAGTGGTCCCAGCAGAACGCTGAGGGCAAGGCTGCCACAGGAGGGCTTCTGGGAGGAGGTGACAAGGGGGCCTGGTTAGGCTGAGCTTGGAAATGGGGCGTGGGCAGGTTTGCAGAGCCTCTAAGGCCTGTTGCAACTCAGGGTCCTGATTACCCAGTGGCCACCTGACCTGCCTTTTCTATGTGCCTTCTCTCTCCCTCTAATACACACACTGCACATACTCTTAAGGCCAGTTGATGCCATCTGACAGGCAGACCCCTAGAAGACCCCCAGAAGACCCCCATGTGTGCAGATCCTCACCAGGGCAGAGCTCCTGTAGCAGAGAGGGTTACTGGGGGAAAAGTATAGAGTCCTGGGGCTTGTCTCATCCTCTTCATGAGTAATCATTTAACCTTCTATAGATCATTCGGTTTCCCTGGGCCTCAGCTTCCTCACCTGTAAAATGGGCTCATGTATAATGCCTTGACTTGTGATGGTCACATAAAATCTCTGAATGTGTGAAGGGACTTTTTAACCTCATGGTTCTCAATCCTGGCTGCACCCAGGATCCAGGGACCTCTGAAATCTACCAATGGCTGGTCCCATCCCAAGAGAAACTGATTCTGATGGGTCCTAATAGCACCCCAGGGATGTGATAAGTGGAGACGCTTCGTTCCCTGCCTTCTCCATACAATGGAAAAGCCCTAGAACAATAGGATGGATGGCCGTAGAACTCTGGAAAGAGGAAGGCGGACTGGCCAGAGACCTGAGGACATGAGGAAAAATGCAGGACCTGTGTTTCCCACCTGCCATGCAGTGGACAAGGAGACTAAGTAAACTGCGCTCCCTGGCACCCAGCCCAGGGAGACACTCTCCACCTATGGCCAGTGTCCCCCACCCCCGCCTCAGGGCACAGAGCAGCCAGGAAAGCACACCGGTGTGTTACCAGCAACGCCAGTGGGCTCTGAAGACCAGAAGAGCAGTTTAGCAAGCGTTCTGGAAACGAACTCATCTTCAGAAGCACAGTCCACAGTAAGCTAGGCCCTACATGTTAAACCCAAACAGGGAGACGGCCTAACATGGAAGACTTACCTAGGATCTCGGCCTCCCAGCATAGTATCCTCAAGTCCAGGATACAGTAGAAAATCACTCATCGCAGCAGGTACCGTGAACGTAGCTATTTGAATGAGAAAAGGCAATCAGCTCATCCGTGCCGTTGTTCAGTCCCTCAGTCATGTCCGACTCTTTGCGACTCCATGGACTGCAGCACGCCAGGCTCCCCCATCCTCTTCTATTTCCTGGAGTTTGCTCACACGTGTCCATTGAGTCAGTGATGCCATTCAGCCATCTCATCCTCTGTCATCCCCTTCTCCTCCTGCCTTCAGTCGTTCCCAGCATCAGGGTCTTTTCCAGTGAGTCGGCTCTTCGCATCAGGTGGCCAAATATTGGAGCTTCAGTATCGTCCTTCCAATGACTATTCAGGACTGATTTCCTTTAGGATGGACTGGTTTGATCTTGCTGTCCAAGAGACTCCCAAGAGTCTTCTCCAGCACCATAGTTTGAAGCATATCCTAACACTGAAAAGAATCCGATGTTAGAATTATCTGAGAAGGATTTTTAAGGCAGTCATCACAAAAATACTTCAACCAGCAAGCACAAATACTCTTGAAACAATTGAAAAAGTGAAAAAAGAAAGTCTCACAGAAGGAATGCAAGTTCTAAAACAGAAAGAATTCAATGGAAATGATGGAACTGAAAAATAAAATAAGCAAGATTTAAAAATTCATGGGTGAGTTCCCTAACAGAAAAGAAGGCTATGTCAGAGGAGAGTCTCTGAGCTTGAAGACAGAACAAGAGAAGTGATCCAACCTGAACAGCAGAGAGAAAATAGGAAAAATGACTGAACAGAACCAGTAGGAGAACACTTATGTCATTGGAGGCCCAGAGGGAGCAAATGGGTCCAAAAAATATTCACAGAAATATTGCCTGAAAACAAAAAATTTGGCAAAAAGACATAAACCTACAGGCTCAAGAAACTGAGTGAACCCCAAGTAGATTAAGCCCAAAGTTATCCACAGCCATACTTAAACTTCAAAACCTGAAGACAGAAAAAACAATCTTGAAAGTAGCCCAAGGGAAAAGACACTTTTTACTCCGTACCAGGGACTCCAATGCGAATAACAGCCAGCTTCTCCCCAGAAACCTCGGAGGCCAGAGGAAGATGGCACGTTTTTCAGGTTCTGAGAGACATTTGCTGTCGATGTAGATTCAGTCTTGGGTGGAAATATCCTTCAGGAGTTAATGGAACATGGAGACCTTCTCAAAGGAAAACTCAGCAAAGCTTTCACTGGCAAACATACTTGTCTAAAGGACATACTCCATACGGGAAGTGATAAGAGGGCTCGGAAATTCAGAAAGGAAGAACATCAAAGGAGGTAAAAATATAGAGGTCAACATATCAAACTGTCTTTCATTTTGATGAATTTCTTAAGTCATTGTTGATGATCAAAGCAAAAATCATAGCAGCATCCGATGTGGAAACTCAAGGCAGATAGAAGAAAGAGCTAAGACAGTCGCAGTTGATGAGTCAGGAAAATGAAGTGGTCTGATGAAAGTAAGGTCTGCACTTCGCGTGAGTGTAGGACGCCGAGACAGAGGCCGGCAGCCTGAGCACAGGGGGTTTTAGAAGCTGGTAGGTGATGGAACTGCTTCCAGGCGGAGAATCACTGGTTTAGAGCAGATAAGACTAGAGGTGGTCCCGGGGTCCTAAGGGGTGCCAAGCCTTAGTGAGCATCAGAGTGCCCTGGAGGGCTTGTAAAACGCAGCCCCAGAATCCTGCATCTGTAGGTCTGCGGTGGCTCCTGGGCGAGACTGGACCGCTCACCAGACAGCCGGCTTTGGGACACACTGCCGGCACCCTTGGCTGATCAGGAGTTCCTGGGTCTGCTGAGGGCCCCTTAGACCCTCAACCCCACAGCCTCACACCCCCAAGAGTTCTGGCTCTGTGTGTAAACTGGGGAGCAGGTGTGTCCTGGAGGGACCCCGGGGATGCAAGTCAGGAGGGCTCGTCTTGCGGCTCAGGACTGGTGAGCTTGGCCAGGCTCCTCTGTGGCCCTGGGCCTCCAGCCCGTTCCTGTGAGATGGGAGGAGCCGGCTAGGCCACTTCCCAGCGGGCGGCGGGCCGGGCGCCTCGCCCTGCTCCGCTGTCTGCAGCTCTGCTGTCTTCTATTTCACATATCAGCTCGCACACAGGTCTCCTGTGACGAGAAGGCTCCTTGGCTAAAGCAAGCTGTAAAGGGCCCCTCCTGACCCCCATCCGGAACCTTCCCACAGGCCATCCAGGGACACACGGGTCCCCGAGGCAGGCCCCCAGCTGAAGGCTTTTCCTGCGAACGTGGCCTGTTCAGAAGGTCTTCTCTCCCCTTCCCTCCGCCAACCCCCAGGAGAAAGGCACCAGGATTAACAGCACCCTCTATTCGGAAGCTGGCCTTCCTGGAGTGGGCCGCAGGGCGGTTGGGCCGGCAGGTGGTTCTGTGCACAGTGCCCACCTCACCTCCGGGGGCTCTGTCCTCCGTCCTTGGGGACGGTCTGGTGGCTCCCAGCAGCGCGTGCTGGGGATGAGGACCCCTCGCGTTAACAGCCGTGGCCGCTGCTCTTCTGGGGCCCACAGACTATGGAAAGACAGATGTTCAGACATCCGGGGGAAGTCTGCTCCCCCAGGGTGGGTGGGGGCCCCTGCCCCCCAGAGACCCCCCTCTGCCCTCTGTTCTCCTTCCGGGGCACGTCCCACACTCATCTCTGAGCCAGGAACTTCAGCTCTGTTCTCTCTAGACGTGACACTGAAGTGGTTAATGATGGGGTTGGGGGGTCTTAAAGTCCTGGGCTCCCCCCGGGGGAGCCAGGAAGATGAGCAATGGAGGGGGACCAAGTATGGGATTCGCGCAGGGAATTCCAAGCCCCTTTGAGAAGCCAGAAATTAGGATTTGAATGTGAACCCCCCAGTTGCAAACAGCTCAAGGGTATTCAAAGGTAGTCTGCAGGCCACCTCTGGTGGAGCTGGGCCACCTCTGGTCACCTCTGGCTCAGGGTGGCCCAGCCCTGCGCACACAGGGCCCCTTTCACCCCTGCCCCCAGCTCTCAGCGGGTGAGGAGCTGGCCAGGTGACAGGGCACGCGTGCCTCCAGGCCAGGTCAGGCTCCCTGGCATTCCTGAGATCAAGGGTGGGCTCGAGGACACCACCCCTTCCTGTGCCCGTCTTCAGTCAGTGCCCAGGAGACCGAGGTCTGGAGTGAGGCAGGCGGGATGTTCAGGGCCCTCCCGTGTCACCCAGTCACCCCCACCCCTGTGGGCGCACCCCTTTCCTGCGCCCGGCCGAGCCTGGCCACCTGTGTGACAGCTGTGCTGTGTCTGTTCCAGGGTTCCCCTATTCCAAGTCTGACCCTGTCACAGGACATGGCAAGAATGGCTTGGACCACCGGGTAGGTACTCGATCCCCCACCCCACACTCCCTCCCCCGCACACGCGTACTAACCAGTGCCCAGGGCAGCTTGGGTACCATTTGGCCAGGAGGAGGGACCCTGGGGACCCTGCTCATCCGCCTGCCTGCCTCTGCCTGCTGCCCCACCAAGGGCCAGACCACCACCCAGCCACACCCCTCCTCCGTCTGTCCCCAGCCCTCAGGGAGACCCCGGAGTTGGGGGAGGCGATGGGGCCACTCAGAGGAATCGGACCCTCATCAAGGCCTTCCTGACCCCCTTCTCCTGTGACCTGGCGCCTAACAAGGACCAGAAAGGGTGGAGGCGTGTCATGAGTCGTGTGGGCCCAGCATTCACCTCTCCTGGCGAGCCCTTGCCCCCCGCTGTTAATACCATCACCACGGTCGCCTCTGACGGTGCCCTCAGCACTGTGAGCACTTTTGGGGCCACACAGGGGCTGGCGTCTTCAGCCCTCTCCTGCTGACAGCTGCTTTGAGCACCCCTCACTGCTCCCTGAATGTGGGGGTGTGAGAATGTAGCCCAGACAGCCTAGCGCCTGGTGTGTCCCCACAGCTTGTCTAGGTCTGAAGCGAGGGCCCCCCGGGCGGGGCGGGTGTGTGGCACCGGACTTCCCCCACGGCAGACAGACAGACAGACAGACACACACACACACACACGACAAACACCACACACATACACACGGAACACACAACATGCACAACACAGAAGGCACACACACACACATATGCTCACATACACATACCACACAGACACGCCACACACCTCACACACCACACACACGCACCCAGAGGCAGCCTCTTACCGGCTGGAGGACGCTGTCCCCAGGCCGAGCACTTCCATCCTCCCAGAGAAGCCCCTCAAACTTGTCACCACTTGTTCCCCCGGGGTGGTCCTATCACCACGAGTATAATGCAGGGAACGGTGACCCCTCGCACTGACCTCTGACCCAGGGTCCAGCCACAGGGCACGTCCTAGAACAGGGGCCCCATCACAGAAGCTATGGGAATCCTCAGGCCCTCCTCATCACCCTCGGCCTCTGTGGGCCCTGCTGCTGCGTCTGCCCTGGGCCCCAGTGCCTCTGCAGGATTAGCTCAGGTGAACTGGACGCATCCCACTGACGGCTCGGGTGAGCCGTGCACATCCCACTGACGGCTCGGGTGGACCACACGTGGACCACACGCAACCCGCTGATGGCTCAGGTGAGCCACGCGCATCCCACTGACGGCTCGGGTGGACCACACGCAGACCGCACGCAACCCGCTGACGGCTCAGGTGAGCCACGCACATCCCACTGACAGCTCAGGTGGACCACACGTGGACCGCATGCAACCCACTGATGGCTCGGGTGGACCACACATGGACCACACGCAACCCGCTGACGGCTCAGGTGAGCCACACACATCCCACTGACAGCTCAGGTGGACCACACGTGGACCGCACGCAACCCACTGATGGCTCGGGTGGACCACACATGGACCACACGCAACCCGCTGACAGCTCAGGTGAGCCACGCGCATCCCACTGACGGCTCAGGTGGACCACACGTGGACCACACGCAACCCACTGACAGCTCGGGTGAGCCGCACGCATCCCACTGACGGCTCAGGTGAGCCACACACATCCCACTGACGGCTCAGGTGAGCCGCGCACATCCCACTGACAGCTCAGGTGTGCTGCATGCATCCCACTGGCTCCTCAGGTAAACCACATGCATTGTACTGACCGCTCCCCTGTTTGTTCAGAATGGGCTAAGCTGGAATGGGCACGCAGCGTGCTTCTCTGAATTTCCTTTAGGGATTTCTCTGCCCCTGTCCTCCAGTCCTGTGCGGGAGAAGGTAGAGCCTTAGGTTCAGCATGAGGGTCCTGAGGGCAGAGGGAACAGGTCAGGATGCTCCTTGAGTCTCTGCTCTGTGACTCAGGGGCCATGAGCACCAGGGTCACCGGCTGGGCCACGTCCATGCCCAGGCGTTCCCGCCTCCCAGGCTGAGTCCAGGGGTTTCTCTCAGAATGTGGAAGACAAGACAGCTAAGAGAATGAGTGTCAGCACCTGCAGGCTTTTATCCTTGGTGGCCGAGCTGTGCGTTGTCTAGGTGGAGGTCTCTCTTGGCTGCCATGCTGGAAGGACGCTGGTCAGTGGCCCCCGGCACCTGCAGGGAAGGCGTGGCTTCCAGATGCTCCACCCACAAGGAGCCTGAAAACAGCTGATGGAGACAGTGGGGCAGGGACACCGTCTCCAAGCCTCTCCTAGAGCAGAGCGCAGACACTTACGCTTCACAGTTGACAGCTGAACCCTCCAGGGATGTTTCTCCTGCTGGCCTCAGGGTGGGGAGCAGAGTGTTAGAAAACCTGTGAGCCCTTCTCTACATCTTAGGGAGTCGAGAAGGATGGAATTCATCATCCCATGAGGACTTCTAGCTTTTCACATTAGACTAGCTGGGAGGTTGGTGAAAATCCCTCTTGACTTTTCTTTGGGATTCTTTTTTCCCTACTTATGTTCTCTCTCATTTTTTTCCCTCGCTCTTTCTAAGATGTTTATGTAATTGTATGCCTGTTTTTTTGGCCAGAAGACCGGATAATTGACGGCCAGTCCTTTACAGCTCAGCCATGTCAGATTAAGTTGTTTCTTGGGTTGCTTTTTTTTTTACTTTCTGAAAGGATTCTAGGTGACCTAAATTAAAAGCACAGATGCAGAGAGACCAAATCCTAGAGGAGAGGAGAAGAAAGAAATGGGAGAAAATTCTGTCAGAAACACACTAAAGAACACTGCCTGGAAAAACCATCGACGCTCAGCTGTGAGCTTCCTGATGACCCGGGCACAGAGGCTGGAGGGACCGGTTGCTTGTTCTCATTGTCAAGTGGAAGGAAGTCAGTAAATCAGGAGGCGGAAATGTGCCTGGTTCTTGTTCCAGGATGGATTTGGAGCCAGGACCCTAGGTCCCACAAAGGCTTCCTTGTGGCTTAGCTAGTAAAGAATCCTGCAATGCAGGAGACCTGGGTTCCATCCCTGAGTTGGGAAGATCCCTGAAGAAGGGAAAGGCTACCCGTTCCAGTATTCTGGCCTGGAGAATTCCATGGGCTGCATAGTTCATGGGGTCGCAGAGAGTTGGACACGACTGAGCGGCTTTCACCTTCACTTTCACCCTAGGTCCCAAAGCTTGTTAAAGCGTCCTGGTAACTAGCCAGCCATGGAGCCTGACACGTGGTAGATAGTCACACCTCTCTGTAGGGTAAATGGGGAAGGAGCCACCTGTGAAAGTCCTTCCTGTGGACCAGAGAGCACTGGTTCCAATATGTGTCACCTGGCCTGCTATTCAGAGACTGGAGAATCCCATGGACAGAGGAGCCTGGTGGGCTACAGTCCATGGGGCCCCAAAGAGTTGGACACAGCTAAGGGACCAGCACTGAACGAGGTAGAAGTTAAGGTTAAAGTGAACTAGTAGTTTTAGTGGTATGAAGAGGGAACCATTAGTTCTTGATGACCCAAGTTATAAATCAGTTACAGCATTCGTAAACTTAAACGTACCAAGCAATATGGCAATGCCAGAGACCTTGATAAAATGCAAGGATGGAAAGCATTTTGAATAAGACTCTTTTGAGATCAGATAAGGATCTAGTGAAGGAAAAGAGTATAGAGAGCAATTTCATAGTGCAAAGAACAAAATTAAACTAATAAGTGTATGAAAATCCATATCTTCTGAATTAGGTTTTCACATGTCTGTAAAACATGAATAGAAATGCTCGCGTATATCACTACAAAGGAAACCTTGACAAAGTGTGATAGTCTGATATTTTCCAACTGTGATGCTGGAAAGAACGCATGCATTAGCATCAGGCAGCCCTGAGTCCAGATCCCAGCTCTGCCACATACTGGGTGTGTGCCTGGACAAGTTATTTAAATTTCAAGTCTCTATTTCCTAGCCTTTAATAAAAATCATGGCAACCCACTCCAGTATTCTTGCCTGGAAAATCCCAAGGACAGAGGAGCCTGACGGGCTGCAGTCCATGGGGTCGCAAAGAGTCAAATATGACGGATTGACTGAGCGTACACACACACACACACACAATCATCCTCACCTCTTAAAGTTACCATTAGGACAAATACCATGACGGTTATGAAATCTTCTAGGCTCTGTAGGCCTAGCTCCCAAATGAATAATTACTAGAAAAGCATGCCTCCAGCCTTTCTCACCTCCCTATCACTGGCTCCTAAGTCAAACGTGAGCTTCAGCAAGAAAAGAACAACCGTCAGTGGTGGAGGCCACAGTTTCGTTCTCCCTGTTATCAATCCCAGTATAATTTTTAGAAACTAAAAACCATCGGTTACATCTTTTACAGTTCCATGTATTAGCTGTGTGACCTTGGGCAAGTATCTTTACTTCTCTGAGCCTCAGCCATCACATGCTAATAATAATGCCCACCTCCTGAGGAGGCAGGAAGATGAGCGAACCTGTGTGTAGGGCAGCTGGCTCATAACGCCAGACAAGTGGGAGAGGTAAAGAGTTGGTTGCTTTTAGATTCTCTGTTCTCTGCTGAGAACTGCAGAGGGATCAGCTAGGTGTGTGCCTGTGGGTGCTGCCTTTGCGGGGTCCCCCGGGCCCCTTAGCTCTTCCGCCAGCCCACACATGGAGCCAGAGGGCCGGGCTCCCCTGCACCAAAGAGGACATGACTGTCCCCCCACACTGGGCACTTAGAAGGTCAGGAGTAGACTGCTCTTTCCCTGCTCTGGACTGATACGGTGCCCATCCCCGCCCCGCTCCACCGGGGGGATGCCCCCTTCCCTGCTGAGAGTCTCCGCCCTGTCTCCGAGCCGGGCTGACCAGATGATGCTGGTTCTGCTGCCCTGAAGTGGGTTTCCCACAGCCCCTGGTGGTGGTGATGCCGAGGGAGCTTGCCGCCTGCGATGCAGAGCAGTGGGCACTAGGCGGCGGCATTTCTCTTTCATATTCCAAACAGGCCCGGGGAAGAAGGCCAAGGTGGGAGACAGATCCGCCTTGCTTTGTGCAGGAGGTTCCCTATCCAGACAGGTGCAGGGACAGGGGGATGTTTGTCAATGGCCTGAGAAACCGTCTCCAAATATCGCTCTTGAAACTCCCAAGGGGAGTCCTTCACGGGCGACTCAGTAGGTGAGAGGCTGCCTGGCCCCAGGTCCCAGCGCTGGGACGAGGGTGCGGCATGCCAGGCTCTTACCAAAGGACTCAGTAATCAAGATAAGCAAGATGCTAATACAATGTTTGTGAAAAATCCAAATTAACTTCTAAAAAGTTGGCGATGGACAAAGGATCAGACACGTAAAGACCGCTGCAGCTCTCCACTTACGTGCTCTCCTGCCTCGCTGCCTCGTCCTGGCCTCTCTGGGCCTCAGTTTCCCCCACTTAGGATGAAGGACGTTGGACTGGGTGCTTCCAGAGACCTCACCCTGCCCCACACTCACGAGGACTGTGATCAGCTGCTCACTTGTCACTTCTCACAGTAAATGAGTGCTGGAATCCCTCTCCCTGTAACACGACCCAGGGTGAGGAGGTAACCCGCCCCTCCTAACCACAAGGTTCCTTCCATGGAAATTTAAGCACTGCGCCCAGTTTCAGAAGCACCGGCCAAGAGCCCTGACCTGGTCAGGTGCTGTACCAGGTGCCAGACGTGAGCACATGTAAAATGTTTTCCTCCACGGTGGGCAGTGGACTCAAGGCCCAGACAGACTGGACAGGACAGGGGCCGATGGATCTGCAGGGCCCCAGTGCCCGTGTCACAGGGCAGGGACCCTTTGCAGGATGACTTTTTCAGATGGGCAAAGGGAATGAGAACTCCAGACATCAGAGTTGGCTGCTGAGGTGCCACAGGCAGGTGAGGGAGGCACCTGAGATGGGTGGCCAGGCTCCCAGGTCCGCTGCCCCTCCGGGTGCCACCCCTTGAGTGCCAACATGTCACAGCCACGCTTATGACATGCATAGTCTGTGCCAGGGGCTTTACAGACACCAGCCACCCGGGCCCCTGGGGCCCGCTCGTCCAGTGGGACCGGAGGCCCCTTGCTGGAGCCCCAGCCCCGGTGAGACATCCGCAGGGTCCAGACCAGCTGTGGGGCCGCGGGGCCGGCACCCGGGCGCTGTCATCTCAGCAGCTTAGGAGCTGGTGGGACAGGCAGGCACGGCCTGAAGGCGGCAGGAGGCACGTGAGCACACCTGCTCTTGGGAAGCTGGCAGCCTTTCTAGAGCCTGGTCTCAGCGGGCACCTGGGCCGACTCTCCTCACCCACCCGGCTGCCAGGACCCTGGAGACAGCCTGCCCCCTGCAACCTGCCCCTGCCGCCCTCTCTCTTTCTCTTCCAGAATGCCAATGTGGGCCCTGGTGGAGCAGACCCGGATGCCGGCTGGGGCACGCGAGGTACAGGAGGCGGGGACCCCGTGGGTCTCTGGCTGGGGCAGGGGCTGCTGACAGGGTTCCGCGGGTCTCGTTCCGAGACCTCACCGCCCCCCAGGGCTGCTGGCAGAAGGCTCCAAGCTTCCGGGAGTTGGGACCCCGGGATGCTTGTGTCCCCGCCACTTCCGGTCATGGTCATGCTTTGGCTCACCTCCATCCTGAGTTACCTGACATGCTTCCTCTTCTCCCTGGGGTGACCCCCTCTAGCTCAGGTGCTAACTCAATGCTCCCCTGTCTCCTGCCCTAGGTGCTCTCCTCTGGAGCACGGACCCATCCTGTCCTGACCGACTTGTCACTCCAAGTCACTCAGGCAAGAGATCTGTGTTTGAATGACCACCCCAGGCCAGGCCTGCGGCCAACGGCAATAAGAGAGGCAGAGCCGCAGGGAAAAGCCACCTCGGGGCTTCCCAGGTGGCTCCGTGGGTAAAGAATCCACCTGCAACGCAGGAGCCCCAGGAGATTCGAGTTCAATCCCTGGGTCAGGAAGATTCCCCCTGGAGGAGGGATTCCCCCTGGAGGAGGAAATGGCAACCCACTCCAGTATTCTGGCCTGGAGAATCCCTTGGCCAGAGGAGCCTGGCGGGCTTCAGTCCCTGGGGGTCGCAAAGAGTCGAACACAAGTGAGCCATTGAGCACACACAGCAAGGGAGGCCAAGTGGAAGGGTAGAGCCTGCCCGGCCCCACTCGCTCACAGTGCAGCCTCCTGGGGCTTCGGACCCACAGGATGGCCTGCAGGGAGGTTGGCGTTACTGGAGAGACCTGGTCCCTTGGCCGGTGTCGGCCCAGGAGGCTCTGCCAGCCCTGAACCATGGGGCCGCGATGCTCACTCACGGTTGTTACCCAAGGGTGATGGGTGCCTGCTCTCCGGGGCTGGTCCATGCTGGATGTTGGAGTGGGGGCGAGGGGAGGGAGTTGCAGCCTGCACCCTCTAAGTGGTCTCCAGGTCTCCGGGCTCAGAGCTGGCCTGGCGAGGCCCCCACGTGGCACACGGGGAAGTTCAGGGACTAGCCACCCAATGCCCGAGCCCCTCACTGGTGTCTCTCACCCGAGAGGGAGGCTTTGCAGCCACAACCCAGAGATGCCTCCCTGTGGGGGATGTGTGCCCACGGAGACTGCCCATCTGTACGAATTTTTTGTTTTTTAACAAGCCGCTTTTAGTCTGGAAGGAAAAAAGTCTCTAATAAGCTAGCATGTGGGGCTCTGTATTTAAAAGGAGGAGCTGAAGGGTGAAGAAAGTAAGACAGTAAAAGGCGGGTAAGCCCGAGGGTAAACTGAGGCAAGTCTGGAGGCAAGGCCCACCCCGGGGAGGGGCCCACCCTGGGGAGACAGCAGCCGGGCCAAGAGAGAACACAGCGCTGCCTTGGGCTCCCAGTCTAGCCTCCAGTCTCCAGACCATGCCTCCAGCTCCCGGCTTCCCACGGAGACCCCAGGGACTGCCTCCACCCCCCAGCTTGGAGGCGTGGCCCAGCCAGCCGCAGGGCGGGGTCCGGGCGGGATCGCTCCCCATTTGGGCCGAGCCCCTGCGAGTTCTGAGCTGGCCCTGTTGTCTCTGCTTCTCTTACAGAATACAAGGTAAGGGCCGCCCGCTCGCGCGCTGACCTCTGCCTGCTGCACCGCGCCTGCCCAGGTTAAACGTCCCTTTTGTTGTGCTTTCCCGTGAAATGTGTGTGTCAGATGCGGATGCACGTACGTAGCTCTTCCTTAGCCTCGACTCTGCTCCTGGCCCCCTCCTCACAGACGCACCTACTTCCTGGGTGACCCCGGGCTTCCTTCTCCCTGCAGATCTATCCATATGATGCCCTTATTGTCACAAACCGGATCCGAGTGAAGCTGCCCAAGGACGTGGATCGGACGCGACTGGAGGTGAGGGGGCCCCTGGGGTGGAGAGCCACGTCCGCCAGGCATGTCTCTCCACATCTGGCGTGTTGACGCACAGCCCCCGAGGTTCCCACCGTGATGGTGCAGGGCCCGCGATGGGCTCGGAGTCAAGGACCTGAGTTGTTTCCAAGACCGGAGAACGGGGTTGTTTGCCCAACAAAGATGGCTGATGCAGCAGTCTGGGGCAGGGAAGGCTTTGTCACTGCTTAACTGGGTAGCATTCGCCTCTTCCTTGAGCGCTGGGAAAATCAGTTCCTGGTTTCTTATCTGATCACCTTCACCCTGACCTTGAATGGTGCTTAACTCCGGGGACAAGGGTATGTTTAAAGGACCCGCAGGACGAGGGCACAGAGGGTGTGTGGGTGCCCCACGCACGTGATGGCAGGCCCCACCACGAGCCATGGTCCCAGGTGGTCAGCATGCATAAAAACTTTCCTTCATCCTCACCACCCTCCCACCAGGAAACCAATGTCCAATGATGGACCGCGGCTCCCGAGCCATGTCGGGAAGGCTTCACAGGGGTGAGGGGTCTGGGGACTCCTGAAAGCCCAAGGCCACCGGCCCTATCTGTGCCCAGGGGCTGGGAGCAGCTGTGGGGGTGGGTGTGGGCTCAGGTGGCTGCCAGGAGGGAGCAGTTAGGGAGTGGATGTGGCCCAGGGGCCCCAGCAGTGCCATGGACTCAGCAGGGCTGCCAGGTGGATGCCCATCCGAGTCCAGGCCAGGCCACTCTGAAAAGAAGCGCAGGCTCAGGGGGTCCAGACAGATGCTATGGGGCCCTGACCTCCATCCACCCTTTGAGACGAGGATGTTGATATCTGCTGGGTGGGTGGCTGTGCTCATGAGAGGCACGGGAGCCCTTTGCCCAGGGCTCCGGGTAGTGGTGGCAAGGAGGGGCAGGGATGCTGGCGAGGCTCCAGCAGTGTGGTGTTGGGGGAGGGAGTGGGCAGTCTTCTGTTGCGATGATGGAGCCTGACCGAATGCTGTTGTTCAGTCGCTCAGTCATGTCTGACTTAGCAACTCCACGGACCGCAGCACACCAGGCTTCCCTGTCCCCCACCATCTCCCGGAGTTTGCTCAAACTCATGTCCATGGAATCGGTGAGGCCATCCAACCATCTCATCCTCTGTTGTCCCCTTCTCCTCCCGCCTTCGATCTTTCCCAGCATCTGGGTCTTTTCCAGTGAGTAACTAGAAGTTGTTTAAGCTAAAAGGGAATTGCTAGCTCGTACGAATGAAGAGCTACAGGATGAACAGAGCAGGCCCCGAATCAAGCTCAGGGATACCCACCACGTGGTCTGGAGGACGGGGTCCAGGGCAGCCGCTGCCTGGGCCTCACGGTGACAACCCCTGAGTTCTTTGCAGGGGACATACTCTGGCCCCTGCTGAAGTCGGGCCCTGGGTAACTGTGTGCTCAGGTCTCACTGCTGTAAAACAGGGCACTTCCGGGCTGGGTGGCTCTGTCAGGACCTGCCTCCAGGGCTCCCACGATGGTGCATGTTTGTTCCCAAACCGTGAATGCTCTGAGGGCTGCCAGTCCCATCCTGGGGCAGTGGGGGTGGTGCGGTGAGCTCAGAGCAGGGTGCTGCCAGCTCCCGCTCCTGACCCACCAGTGGCCTCGGGGCCACCAGCCCGTTGGGACTTGCTCTTCCCTCCCAGGCAGTGGGGTGCCCTTTCACCAACTCCCACCCCCCCTTTATTTTGCTACAATACAGAATGAAGGTGCAAAATAACAAATGGTTAATACATGTAAACATTTCCCTTTTTTAAAAAAAAAATGCCTTGGAAACAATGGTAATGAGTTTAATCACCCCCATTTCCAAGAACACACCAGAGCGTGCGTTGCTCTCTAATCATTCTCTTCCTGATCTCAGCCAAGCCAGCAGCCAGACTGGAGGTGTTGCCACACATGGTATGCCTCACATCCTCCAGGGTTTGAAGCTGGGCTCTGAGCCAGAAGGGGCTCCGGGGACGGGGGTGGGCTGCATCCCAGCAGGAGAGAAAGATACAGCAGTGTTTTCATCTCAGGGGAGAGAGCTTAATTTTTAATATAAAAACAGTTCCTAACTCTTGTAAAAGTCCAGAAAAATATGAAGAAGAACATAAACGTTCCATGGAATTCCCCCACCGAGTCATAACTCCTGTTAGCTCCAGGGCGGACCTATTTCCGGAAATCTTTTTTTTTTTTTTTTAATTTCTCAAAAATGCCCAGAGATAGCTGACTTGTGTTTTGGATAAGTAGGCTTGTACTGTTGATGCAGCCTGGCATCTACTTCGTTTCTTTTAAATTTGTTGTGACCCTTTTCCACGCCAGTTCATGGGAGTCTGCCCGTCCTTTTAGACAGCTGAGTGCTAGTCCCCTGGCCTGTTCTGTCGCCAAAGACTTGGCCTCTGGGCACTGCTGCCAAACTGAATCTCCAAGACTCGGCTTTGGGTCAAGTAGGAAAGAAGCGCTGAGCTGCTCTGCCAGGTGAAGGGGGACTGTGTGTCCCAACCTGAGAGGGGTCGTTGCGTTTTCTAGTGATGGTTCAAGGCTGGAGTTGCTGATAAGGTGTTTGCAGGGCCGGCATTCATTTAATCTGGTCTCAGGTAATCTCTTGATGAGCTTTTCTTGTTCCTTTAAGCTTAAGGCCTCCGGTGGCCTTCCCTGGAATGAAGAATGCTGACATCCTCCATTTATTGGAGGTTTTATTAGACTGGTTTTGGACTGTGAATTTAAATCTTTATAATGAGGCTCAAACACATCTTTATTAATCAAAATAGGAACCATTACAATCCACACATTTTTACCAATGAGAAATACATTTGCTTATCCCTGTAGCATAAAAATCTGTGCTTCAGGATTCAATGAACTCTTGGAAAGCATATTCTGCCTCCTGCTGGTTGTGGAAGCGTTTTTCCTGCAAAATGTTGTCAAGGTGCTTGAAGAAGTGGTAGTCGGTTGGTGAGAGGTCAGATGAATATGGCAGATGAGGCAAGACTTTGTAGCCCAATTTGTTCAGCTTTTGAAGCGCTGGTTGTGTGATGTGAGGTTGGGCATTGTCATGGGAAAGAACTGGCCCCTTTGTTTTGACCATTCTTGGACTCAGGCATTGCAGTTTTTGTTGCATCTCATCGATTTGCTGAGCATACTTCTCAGATGTAATGATTTCAATGGAATTCAGAAAGGTGTAGTTGATCAGACAGACAGCAGACCACTAAACATTGACCACGATCCTTTTTGGTGCAAGTTTGACTTTGGGAGGTGCTTTGGAGCTTTTTCTTGGTCCACCCACTGAGTTCATCATTGCCAGTTGTTGTATAAAATGTTCTTTTGTCACATGTCACAATCCAGTCAAGAAATGGCCCCCTGTTGTTGCATAGAATAAGGGAAGCGACACTCCAGAATGCCAGTTTCTGCGATTTGCGGCCAGCTCCCGAGGCATCGAGCTTTCTCACCTCCCCAATTTGCTTCACGTGCCGACAGACCAGAGCGCGGTCGCCGCCCACTGCTTGAGCAGCTTCCCACATGGTTGTCAGAGGCTCAGCTTCGATGGCGGCTTTGGGTCGGCTGTTGCCGCCTCCCGCCGGCGGCCGCTCCACTCCTCATCTTCAAGGCTCTCGTCTCCTTTGCCAGACTTCTTGAACCACTATTGCACTTGTACGTACGCCTGTCAGCAGTTTCTGGGCCAAATGTTTCACTGATGTTGTGAGCTGTCTCCACGGCTTTATGACCCATTTTGAACCCTAATAAGAAAATCGCTCGAATTTGCTTTTGTCTAGCACCATCGTTTCCATCGTCTACAATAAATATAAAATAAACAGCAGGGAACAAGTCATTAGCAAAACAAATAAATAAAGCGAGAAATGCATATTAAAAGAATATATAACCTAACAACATTTATTTAGAATGTATTCTACTGTCAAATGGCAAATTTCAACAGTGCAAAAATCACAATTACTTTCTCACCAACCCACTAGTTCTGTGAAAGTGAAAGTGTTAGTGTCTCAGTTGTGTCCAGCTCTTTCCATGGACCATATAGCCCGCCAGGCTCCTCCGTCCGTGGGATTTTCCAGGCAAGAATACTGGAGTGGGTTGCCATTTCCTCCTCCAGGGGATCTTCCTGACTGAGGGATGGAGTCCTAGTCTCTTGCATTGAAGGCAGATTCTTTACCTTCTGAGGGCTTCCCTGATGGTTCAGATGGTAAAGCATCTGCCTGCAGTGCAGGAGGCCTGGGTTTGACCCCAGGATCAGGAAGATCCCCTGGAGAAGGAAATGGCAGACTCCTCTGTCCATGAGTCGCCAGTTCATGGGACCAGGGATGATGGCTGAGAGGGTAAAAGTCTGCGTTCAGTGCAGGAGACCTGGTTCAATCCCTGAGTCGGGAAGATCCACTGGAGAAGGAAATGGCAACGCACTCCAGTATTCCTGCTGGGAAAATGCCATGGACAAGGGAGCCTGGTGGGCTGCAGTCCACGGGGTCCCAAAGAGTTGGACTTGACCGCATGACGCACACTTCCACTTTTCTGAGTAGTGGTTCTGTAAAGAGCTCAGAAGGCATTATAATGTGCGTCCCTTGAGGCATCCCTCCCAAGGCTGAACTATCGCTTCCTGGCTGCTCCTCCTGTGTCTCTGAATCCCCTCCCTTCCCTGATTAGCAGCTGTTTGAATCTGCCCTGTAAGACTCAGGGGAGGTCACGGAGGCTGGCGTCTGTCCCTGACAGACAAGGGACAGGGGAAGGCTTCCGTGTCCCCCGGCGCCCCGCTGGCTCCTGCTCTGTTCTCATCCCAGGCAGGGGAGGGTCGCAGAGACCAGGCTGTGGATGACAGGCCATTGGCTGGGGCTCCGTCACCCAGCAAAGCAGTGGGTCTGCTGTGTGCCCAGCAAGGGGAGACGGTGGATGTGGGGGGATAGCTGGTGGCGCCCACACACCACCACACCAGCAGGGCTGTGGGGTCAGTCCTTGGAAGGAGGACCGCTCTGTCTGTCAGGGTCAAAGCTTGTTATCCATCCTTCCGCAGAGTGTTTGGCTGAGCTTCACTAGCCTGGTGAATACGGGCCTGGCATCGAGCCGGGCCTTGGGGATGCCTGGTGAGCCGAAGCCAGCAGGAGTGCTGCCCTCAGACTCAGCCTGATGGGGAGGCAGACATCCATCAACTGATGACAAACTAGGGTGTAAATCATAGCCTAAGATGGGGGCTCTACAGGAGAGAAACGAGGGCTCATGAGCATTTTTAAAGGGGTACAGTTAAGAATTGATGTTTTTGAACCGTGATGGTGGAAAAGACTCTTGAGAGTCCCTTGGACTGCAAGGAGATCCAACCAGTCCATCCTAAAGGAAATCGGTCCTGCATATTCATTGGAAGGACTGATGCTGAAGCTGAAACTCCAATACTTTGGCCACCTGATGTGAAGAACTGACTCATTTGAAAAGACTGATGCTGGGAAAGACTGAGGGCAGGAGGAGAAGGGGACAACAGAGAGTGAGATGGTTGGATGGCATCACCGACTCAATGGACATGAGTTTGAGTAGGCGCCGGGAGTTGGTGATGGACAGGGAAGCCTGGCATGCTGCAGTTCATGGGGTCACAAGAAGTCAGACACGACTGAGCTACTGAACTGAACTGAACAGTTAAATGGGTGTGGTAAGTGTGCCTGAGTGTGTGTATGTGTGTGTGTGTGTGTGTACTGCACACAGGGTGAGAATGGCAGGTAGGAGGAGAATTTCAGGAAAGCACACAGCAGGTGTAAAAGCCCTGGGGTAGGACACAGCAGAGGCTGAGGAGGCTGTGCTTGAGCAGGTGATGGGGAGGAGGGGCCAAGCCTTGTGGGGTCCTGAGCTTAGGTTAAGCAGTTCGGTTTCTAGTCAAAAAGCAATGACTTTCAAGTTGAGGGATGACATTCGTATTCAAAACCGCACCTGAGGCTGCACTGTGAAGCCTGGGCTGGCTGTTTGCACACAGGAGCCGGTGGAAGAGGTCGTTGGGTGGTCTGGGCCAGAACTGATGGCACCTTGGACAGGGCGGTGGCAGTGCTGAGGTAGAATTGGGTGGGTTCAGACCATACTTGGGGGTTGAAGTGGGAGGGTGCTGTGGGGAGGGGCAGGGACACGCCTGGGGTGACTCCAGGGTGTCGGGGTGGGGTAGTGGACCCATGGCGGTCACTGGGTTCAGCAGGACAGGCCCAGATCCTGCTGATGACCGATGCTCTGGCCTGTGAGGCACGGACAAGGGAACTGAGGGCGCTCAGCCTGGCAAAGAGAAAGACGTCACGTGGACACCTGGAAGCCCATAGTAGGTGATCAGTTAAGGTTGCTGACTCGAGGAGTCTGGAAAGGGTGTGGTGGGCCTCTCCGCTGTCACAGGGACGACAGTCGGATGAAGCCTGGATTCCCATGGGCAGGGTGAGGACCAGGCTTCCCAGGGGGACCGGCCTGGGGCCAGTTTAATGCCATGCCTGAGATCCAGCACTTTCTCTCCTGGAGGGCCTGGGTCCCAACCCTACACCAGCACCCAAGAGCCTTGTGCCTTGAGGGCTCTTGGGTCCTCCTGCATTTGGCAGGTGCCCTCTGAGGGTCTGCCGTACCTGGAGCTTCCACCCCAAGGGAAAGAGCCTTGCCTGCCCTGGGCAGCCTCCAGCGTCCAATTATTAAGGTCAGCTCTGCACTCTTATGCCCAGCATTCGCCAAAAGACATGGCCATTTCGCTGTGTCAGCCTCTTGCCGTCCAAAGGTGGGACCCTCCTGGTGGAGGGAAGGAGCACCTCGGGGCCGGGTGACCTGGGTGGGAGTCAGTCTCCATGATGTTTCTAGCTGAGTGACCTTGGGCCAATTACTTAGCCCCTCTGAGTCAGACGACGTCACTGTGCCAGCCTGGCTGGGCGGTTTGAGTGTTCATTCTGTTGTTCAGGAGTCAGGAGCGCTTGCCATGAGAGAGCCCTAGGCAGATGTGATGTGCAGTTTCAGTTGCCTTGTCCCTGTCACCCGCTCTTTACCAACCTGAGAGCCACTTGGGCCAGTACGAATCAGGGAAAGGTTTCCACGGAGAAGGGAGTACGATGGGCTGGCGAGACAGTGCTTGCTGAGAACTTCACGGAAAAGCAAGGTGGCCGGGGGTGAATGGAGGCAGGGTCAGGCACAGGCTTGATCACCCGCAGAAGGGAAGGCCCTCCTGGATGCCCGGTGCTGGGAAAAAGCAGGATGTTTGAGAATTTACCAGATTTGGCTTATTTAATTAGCACTTGATCATCACTACCAAGATACTCCAAACACTCGAGACTTGGTGTACTTGGTTTCCACAACCCGGTGCAGCGGGTACAGAGGAGGTTGGGGGGAGTACAGAGAAGGCTGGAGGGGCGGGTACAGAGAAGGTTGGGGGGGTACAGAGAAGGTTGGGGGGCAGGTACAGAGAAGGCTGGAGGATGTCCCCAGGCCTTGCAGCTTCTAAGAAGCAGATCTGGAGTTCTGGGTAAGAGGTCACCCGGGGCCACTCTGCTGTGCATCTTCACAGATTAATTACAGTACTGAGTATTGATTTCTCACCCCTCTTCCACATGTCAGCCTCCCAGGGCACACAGTCGGCTCCTTAGGTAGGAAAGTACGTCAGCAAGGGCCTTCCAGAAAAGCAACAGAACCAACAGGAGACAGATGGGTAGACAGACAGACAGACAGAGAGACGCAGACGGACAAGTATTGAGTTGGCCCAAGAGTTCGTTTGGATTTTTCGGCAAAAGGTTATAGAAAACCTGAATGAACTTTTTGACCAATCCAACATCAAGAAATTTAATTTAAGTAATTGGCTTCGTGTGGGGCTGGCAAGTATGACATCCATGGGGCAGGGCAGCTGACTGGATACTCAGGGAAGAGCTGACATGTAGAGGCAGAATTCCTCCTTCTCCGGGAAGCCCTCAGCAGTTGCCCCAGCAGAGCGGAAGCAACCACTGCATCTTCACTTAAAGGCTGAGTGTAGGTTTGACGGCGTGGTCAGGATACCTTCACCTGACTGACTCCCGCAGAGAGCAAGGCTGGCGGATGAATAGATGGGGAAGGAGGGTGTGTCCTCTGAAGCCTGGAGGCTGGAGTCCCCAGGGTGCTCCTTTCTGAGCGCTGGACAGAGGCAGGGCTGAGCAACTCCTCAAGGGTGGAGCCATGGTTTCCGGAGTGCCTCTGCCAGACCCTGGGGCTAAATGCACACCCGAGTTTGCTCAAGCAGGAAAAGCCCTAGTGGTAGGAATCCGCCTGAAACACAAGGTCCTGAGGTTGAAGAACACATCCTTTGTTTAGGCTCATCCGACCGGTCTGATGGGTCTCAGAAGAACCCGACAGACTGACGGTGACTGTGTTCCCAGCCACGAGGATGTGTCTGGGAGACGCACCTCTGGGACCCTAGGGCCTCCTGGTGAGACATGGAGAACAAACAGGAGCCGTCCTGGAAGGCCAGGACAGGGGGTAGGACCTCAGGGATGGAGGGGGAATGGGGAGGAGGGACACATGTGGAGAGAAGGGCAGGCCTTGCTGGAGGAGGGGGGTCTGGGAGGCAGCGTGACTGGGCAGGAGAGAGCACAGATTTGGACTCAGGGATGCAAAGCGCAGATCATCCCTGGATGAGGATAGGAATCAGGCCCATGCTGCCCTAGAGGGGCTGAGACGGAGGAGGGCAGCCGTGCTCAGTACTGAGGGATGCACTTGGCCCGGGGCCTGCTTGCTTGGCTAGTGCAACCCAGGAGGGCTCCCCGGGAGGACGGGACATCTGAGCTGGGACCTGCAGAGGGAGGGGGAGCTGCTCTGTGAAGTGGGGGAAGAGCATCGCAGGCTCTGCGTGGCAGAGAGCCTGGCATGTTTCAGAGCTTACAGATGCCCGCCATGGGCAGAGCCCTGGTGGGAGAGGTGGGTGAGGACATGGTGATGCAGGGCCTTGGGGCCACCTGGCAGCCGCATCAGCCCACATCTCAGAGCCTCTGTCCCTGTCTTCCTACCCAGTAAGCTATGGCGAGGTCATAGCCAGTGATGGAGAGCTCCTGGCCCTTATCTGGCACACAGGAACACTCCAGACAGCAGGGGCCATTGTCCTTATGACAACAATGACGTCGTCATGGTGATGATGTCGGCGTGGTGATGATGTCGTCGTGGTGATGAGGTCAAGGAGCAAGGAGCATGGACCCCCACTCAGGAGTCCCCTCTGTAGACAGGGCTTCCTTGTGCCTTGTGACAGTGTAGGGAGGCCCTGTGGGACCCAGACCTCTGAAGGAACATAGCTCCTAGAGTCACAGGCTGAGGGCGTCTGGGCCTGAGCCCACCCGCTCAGCACCCCTGGAGCAGGGGGCCTGGTGGTGGCTGGTGGGCTGCGGTGGACATCTGAGCTTGGTGAGGTGGTAGGACTAGGAGAGCCCCGCGGGGGAATCAAGGCAGGCCAGTCCCGGCAAGCTGGGCAAGCCCAGGCCACGGACCTTCACCATGAAGCCCGGATGCTTCCAGGAGCTGCGGGAGGCAGGCGGTCAGGACTGAGGGAAGGGCTTGTCTCGCGAGCCTCCTGGCCTGAGGCCCAGGCTGCATGCCGCGGGGTGAGGCTCCGGACCTCTCCCGAGCCTGGGCTTCCAGAGGCTGGGAGGTGAGAGCAGACTCTCAGGGCAGGTGAGGATGGCAGCAAATGTGAAGTCCCTTCCCGAGCCTGGCAGTGTTCCCCCATCAGTGCAGGGGGATGATGCAGTCCCCATGTTGTAGCCACGCGTTCCAGGAAACAAACTCAGAAGGAAGATGCAGACAGTGGGGTGCAGTTTATTACACCTGCGGCCCAAGGCAGAGTCTCCTCTTAGCCAAGGACCCCGGCCAGTTTTGTGAAAACCTTATTTACCCTAAGTGTAAGTGCCCAAACCCATCTCCCCAAATTCCCTGAAACTAGTCTGAACAAAGGAAAAGAAAGATACAATCAAAGTTAACCCATGCTTCACAGGCCTTATCAATACGCCTGTGGTCATACTCC
This sequence comes from Antilocapra americana, assembly GCA_007570785.1. Classification (NCBI taxonomy): domain Eukaryota; kingdom Metazoa; phylum Chordata; class Mammalia; order Artiodactyla; family Antilocapridae; genus Antilocapra; species Antilocapra americana. Next base: position 2,641,895 of record ML660768.1, read on the forward strand.
AAAAAGCATAATAGAATGCATTATTCTTTTCGGTTACACAGATAATTAGGGTATTCTTTTAGATAAGGGAGAGTCTAGGTACAAGCCCTGGGGCTCTTCCTTCCAGGGGCCTGGTTTTCCAGTTGCTATGTTGTTTCCATAGATACTGGGCATATAGATACTGGGCACATAGCTCAAAGTCCACAGTCCAGCCCAAATGGAGTCCTGCTTTCAAGATGGAGCCTATCTCTTTCTTCCTTCACCCAAGTAGACCACAGGATGTCCATGGCACCTCCTGAAGCCTGGATGCTAAGGGCGTGTGAGTGCGTGTAATTCTACCGAGATGGGCCGCTTCATTAACATTTCAGAGGGTCTGTGATCCAGAAAGAGTTGGGGATTGCTGCCACCAAGGGACAGCGTAGGCGGCCCAGCCTCAGAGTGGGCAGGCCTCGGTGGGCCTCGGCCACGGGGAGGGGTAGCCCTACCCCCGGCTATGAGGACCTGCCCATCCGACCCACACGTAGTCCCCAGGAGCAGCTGGGGGCAGCCTCTCAGGAAGAGCCCTGGAACCCCCCGGCCTGAAGGTCCAAGTTTGCAAGTGCTGCTTGCTGGGGCTGTGTGATGCAGGAGACGTCCCCGTCTGGGGCTCAGTCTGCGTCCTGTGGGCACCACCACATCACGCACTCACCGCCTCCCTGGGTGTGAGCACAAGTGTGCGTCTGGTGCAGCCATGCATCCCTTGGTCCCTTGATGAGCTCTTGCTGTGAGCAGAGGTTTGTCATGACTGAGTCCTGTCTCCAGGGAGCCCTGGCCGATGGAGCCGGTTGCAAGCTTGGTGACTTAAACGATAGTCACAACCTGAAAGTCGAGAGTTATGTTTAATGCAGTGGGAAATTTTAGGACTTCAAGCCCAGGAGACAGCATCTCAAGTGACCTTGAGAGAGTTGAGGCAGGGCAGGAATCCAGGTTACAAACAAGTTTGTGACAAGGGGCTGGTGATCTGGACATCGAAAGATTATTGTTAATTCTGGAAAAGCAGATATCTCAAGTTAAGGAACTTAGCACGTCTCTGTGTATGGAAAGATGCAAGAGTGGGCTCACTGAAGTCACCCCTTTCATACTCACCTCACCCGTCTGGGACCAGGGTCCTGTTTTCATATCCTGAGCTGCCTTTCCTCAGGGCTCACCACTGGGAGTGGCTGCGGTGTGGTGGGTCTTAGATAGCAGGTATTCTTCTCCTTCCTGAGTTCCCTTAGGGCTCAGTGGCTCACTCCGAGGGCTGCAATCTCTGACAGGACTGTGACATCCTTGTTTACTGACAGGGCAGGAAATACTCCGTTTCAGTCCTTACTGAGTCCTGTCTCCGGGGAGCTCTTGCCAACAGAGCTGGTTACAAGGTTGCAGACTTAAAAAATTAGTCACAACCTAAACGTGGAGAATTATGTTTTGTTTGGTGAGAATTTTTAGGACTTCAAATCTGGGAGACAGCATCTCAACTAGTGCTGAGAGAACCACGCCAAGGAGGAGGGGAGGAGTCAAGGTATTTGGAAGTTTTGCAACAGAGGTTGCGGGGTGTAGTGATACCGACCCCGTCTGCCAAAGCAGGAGATGTAAGAGATGTGGGTTTGATCCCCGGGTTGGGAAGATCCTCTGGAGGAGGAAATGGCAGCCTACTCCAGTATTCTTGCCTGGAGAATCCCATGGACAGTGAGCTACAGTCTGAAGGGCCACACACAGAGTCAGGCAGGACTGAAGTGACTTTAGCACAGCGCAGCATAACACAGGGGTAGTAGAAACATCAAAGCTATTTTTGTGAATGAAAAGACCAGATATCTCAAGGGCTTTCCAGGTGGCGCTAGGGGTAAAGAACCTGGCTGCCAGTGCAGGAAACATAAGAGACCCAGGTTCGATCTCTGGGTCGAGAAGATCCACTGGAGGCGGGCTCGGCAGCCCACTCCAATACTCTGGCTCGGAGAATCCCAGAGACAGAGTGGAGCTTGGTGGGCTACGGTTCCCAGGGTTGCAAAGAGTCAGACACGACTGAAGCGAGTCAGCACACAGCAGATATCTCAAGCTCAGGAAACCAGCCCTTTTCTCTGTCTGGGACAGCGAAGAGTCAGCTCACGGAAGTCATTCCTTCCACATGCATCTCTGCTCCCGGGGCCAGAATCCTGCCTGTTCTCACCTCCCGAGCTCCTCCGCGCTCACAGCAGGGCGAGACTCCAGCCTGATGGCTATCAAATGGCAGATGCTATCTTCCTTCCTGGGTGCCCCTAGGGCTCAGAAACTCACCTTCAGAGGGTCCGAATCGCTGATGGACTGTGACACCCTTGTTCACTGACACGGCAGGGATACTCCATTTCTCAAGGTGAAGTCGGGTCCTCGTCCTCAGAAAACTACCTGTGGCTGTGAGATGCTGGTGGACGTCTCACTGATGCTTCACAGGGCGTCAAGGCTTCCGATGGACTTCATTGCTCCCTGACCCTCCTCCCTGGCAGGTGTGAGATCTCTGTGGAGTGGGGGTGCCCAGTCTGGTTTATCTCTGTGTCCTGACACCTGATGCCCCACAAGGGAGTGAGGAGAGAGCCATCTCCAGCCCTCCCAGCTCTCTGGTCACCCCACCACCCAGGAGCAGCCTGTGCAGGGTCCTAGGCACACAGGTCCCCCTTCCCACCCTGGGGTGTTCCTTGAGGGAGCCATCATAGTTTGCTCAGAGTGGTGGCTATGAAGCTACTCCTGTGGTTAAATGTTCAAGCATTTTCCACACTGGTTGTTAAACTCAGCCATTACGGAAAAGCACATCATGTGTACTTGAGATTCAAAAAATTATATTTAAACCACAGATGACAGAGACAACTCCCCCTCTCCCTAATTCCTCTGGCACTTTTCACTACTGTCTGTGTTCTTGATGGGTTTCCTCCATCGCATCTGCATGGAAGGCACATTCTACAACGAGTTACCCTGGGCGCCTCTTTCCAGCTCATTCAGTAGCAACTCCTGGAAGCTTGAAACGGACTGTAGTGTGAGTATTTACACCACTGGAAGGAGGAGGCTTGAGGGCCCAGGAGCCTGCGGTGATGGTGTAGTCAGGAGAGCCTTTCTGGAGAAGCTGAGACTCAGACCCAGGTCTGTGGCCAGGGAATTGGGGGCGGTTACCCGGGTGGACCAGGAGGGGCCGGCATTCCCGGCAGAGGAAGAACGGGGTGAAGACACAGATAACTCTCATCTTAGAGACGTCACAACTGAAGTCGTGCCACTCTGCACAGCTGGGCAGGCCTGGAGCCAGGACAGGGTTCCTGTGAGTCTGGCTCCTGGGCCCAAGGCCTTTGCACAAGCCCATCATGGACAGTGACAAACAGGCCAACCCCCAGCTGAGCACGTGAGACCCCTCCCATGCCTCTTTCCCAGGGGCGCTCCTGGGGGTGACGGAGTATCCCAGAAGTGAGGGCTGTCCCAGAATGTCCCTCTGTCCATGCACCGTGCCCCAGGCTTCCTTCCTGCCGGCTCAGGAGGGAGCTTGGCCAAGCCTGGCCTTGGCGGGTACCTGGGGTCAGGGGGAGGCCTGCCTCCTCCAGGGAGCCTTCAGGAGCCAGTGACTGGGGGAATTGGGCTGGGGTCAGAAAGCCTTTAGGGCCAGCTGTGTTCTGTGGCAGGCAGTGCGTGTGTGCTGAGTCACTTGAGTTGTGTCCCCCTCTGCGACCCCATGGACTGTAGTCCGCCAGGCTCCGCTGCCCATGGGATTCTCCAGGCAAGAATACTGGAGTGGGTTGCTATGCTCTCCACTAGGGGACCTTCCTGACCAAGGGGTCGAGCCCATATCCCTCCTATCTCCTGCACTGGTAGGCAGGTTCAACTAGAACCAGCTGGCAGGCAGTTGAGGAGGCAAAAAGAGCCCTGGATGGGATCCTGACTCTGCTGTGAGGGGGATCACCTTCAGTGCCAGTGGCCAGCTGCCAGGGGCAGGGCTCCTCAGGCCCTTCTCCCCAGGAGGCAGAGTGACCAGCCGGGAGCGGTAGGGCTGTGCTGCAGACCCCACAGCGCTAGCCGAGAGTGAGGGACAAGCTGCGTGAGCCGTGCAGTGGGTGGGCCCTGCCACTGCCCCCCTGTACTAGCGGGAGGTCCCCCTGGGTGGGGAGCACAGGGCCACCCTCACTGCGCCCTTCTCCCCTTCCCAGCTTAGAACACCGTGACCTCTGTAGTTCCTCTCTCCTCTCCCCCCTCCCAACGTGTCCTCACCTGGGAGACCCAACCCTGGACCCACCCAAGGGCCGTAAAACAGGAGACCATAGGCTGCAGGGGCGCAGGGCGCCACCCCATGAGCCCACTCCACCTCTGCCCAGGATCCCTGTCCACGGCCACCTCGGGGTCCTTCCCCCTCACCCCCACCTCCCTGGGGCTGTGCCCTGAGGACCAGTGTCCCGCTCAGGCCTCTGATCTTTCTCTGACCCCCCTGCGCTCCTGGTAACCAACCCCCAGCCTTGCCCCCAGGGGCCTTGGGACTCTGTCAGGCACCCACCCGACACAAGCCCAGTAGGAGGAGACACGGCCTTCCCCTTATCCTTCCTCTTTGGCATCTTGCTGGTCCCACGTCACAGGGAAGGTTGTGACTTGGTACCCGGAAGCTGGTGCTGCTCTCTGGAATGGCGGTTCTGAATCCCCGCTGACTGAGCTGTGGGCTCCCCAGCTGGTTAGGAGACCCTGGGCTCAGCACTGTGGGTATGAGTGTGTTTCTGACGCTGTTCCTATCTGCACGTCTGAGATGGCAGCAGGCAGTGGATGGCCCCTCCCTGGCCAAGGCTAGCTGGATGGGATGTGTGTGTCAGTGTGTCTGTGTGCATCTGTCTGCACGTGTCTGCTTGTGTGTGCCAGTTCTGAGGACTCCAGGCCTAGGTTCAATTAGGAGGGACTTTAGAGCTTCCCTGGTGGTTCAGATGGTAAAGACTCCACCTGCAGTGAAGGAGACGTGGGTTCCATCCCTGGGTCAGGAAGATCCCCTGCAGAAAGAAATGGCTACCCACTCCAGTATCCTTGCCTGGGAAATCCCATGGACAGAGGAGCCTGGTGGGTTACGGTCCATGGGGTCGCAAAGAGTTGGACGTGACTGAGCGACTCACACTTTCTGTGACTCAGCATGAAGGCGTCCCTTGAGTCCCCTCCACTGTATCACGCCAGTGACTGGGCTCCAAAACCCAGTGCAAGTCACACAGGGCTGTGGTTTCTGTGAGAGATTTGCCTGTCGGCGATGGTTGTTTCAGCTTTCAGTAGTTCCCCACGTGTCTTCGTGCCATTTTCTCTCTTGATCGTCATAGTAACCTTTAGTAGGATGTGTTTTCTTAAATTTAAGAAAGTGCTGTTTCTTTTCTGGCAGGAACTGGGCTTTTTAATGATAAAGTTCACAGTTGCAGCCATTTTAAAGTGTACGGCCGACTGCCTTTAGCACACTCTCGATGTCATGTGACCTCCACTACCTCTGCGGAATTCCAGAACGTGGTTATTGGGTCCAGGAGGAAACCTCATGCCCACCGACCAGCTCTTCCCCAGCTGAGTCCCTGCCAGCAATGACTGAGCTGGTTGTGGTCCCTGAGGATTCTCCCCACTCTGGATGTTTCCTACAAATGGACTCATTAGCTTGTTTCCTAGCCCATCCGTGTTGTAGCAAAGGTCAGAGCGTCACAGCTTTTTCTGGATGGACCATGTTCCTGATGGTACTAGTGGTAAAGAGCCCGCCTGCCAACGCAGCAGGTGCAGGAGACCAGGTTTTTTATCTCTGGGTCGGGAAGATCCCCCGGAGGAGGGCATTCTTGCCTGGAGAATCCTCATGCACGGGGAGCCTGGCGGGCTACGGTCCATGGGGTCATAGAGCGTCGGACGCGACTGCGTACTCATCAGCCGTGTTCCAGAGTCTGAATTGACCTCATCTTGTGTATCGCTTTGTCCTTCAGCAGGCACTTGGGTTGTTTCTGCTTTGGACCAGTGTGGATAATCTGCTGTGAACACGGGTGTGAGGGCACCCGTGTGAGTCCCTGGTTTTGGTCTTTGGGGGTCTGCTGGGTCTTGAGGTGATTCTGCTAAGCGTGCGGAGGAACAGCCAGGCTGGTTTCCACACAGCCACGCGGAAGCCACACTTCTTACGTGGGGGCGGGAGGGGGTTTTGAACCAGGTCCTCTGGGGCCGGAGCTCGACCGCTCCTGCTGCAGGCTGCCCGCCTCCCTTTCCATCTTCTCCCCAGCTCCACCCAGATTGGGGGGGTGGCCTCACTCCTCCTGGAAAGCCCCCCAGGAGAGGGTGCCGCGCCCACCCAAGCTGGGTCTTGAAGGCCAAGAGGAAGTTACTCAGCGCCTGCTGAGGAAGACAGACATGGGGGTGAAGGGAGCAGACCCCCGCAAGGAGGAGTCTAGAATTCAGGTGGTGTCAGTGGCGTCAGTAATAACTGTGCCCAAGGCTGACTGTTCCTGCCTGTGGCCGGCCTCAGCCCTGGGAGCTGACTTGTGCTGACCCGTTCACCCCACAACTCTGGGGGTGCCAGAGTGACCCCGTTTACGTGCGAGTAGGCTGAGACTCCAGGGGGGCTAGCTGGCGCTGGTGTCCTTAACACTGTCTGGCTTGTCCACTGCGCCCCCCAGGACGGGGGCTCAGGGAGACAGGAAGCTTGCTCAGGGACACACAGCAGAGGTGGGGGGGAAAGAGGGAGAATTTGAAGTGAGGCCTGGGCCTGTCTGCCTCCGTGTCCATGTGCGAGCTGTGGGGACACTTCCTGCTCACACAGCAGCCATGAGAAGGAAATGAAACAGTACACGTGACCACGCGTGCACACCAGGCCTGATTTGCACTCCGTCTGGGCGGGGAGACGCTTCTGCAGGTGGCAGGAGTCAGAGCTCTGGCCCCTGCTTGGCAGCTGCTCACTGTGGGTCCCCTTACCATCTGCAGAGCAGACCGGTGGGGGTGCAGAGGGAAGGTGAGGAGCCAGGTGCGCCCAGGGAGACCCCCCAATGCTCTCTGCAGGTCCGCCTCCCGGGGTGCTTGACCAGCTTGCTCACAGCTCCTCTCTGGGTTTCCCTTTTCATTTGCAGAGACACCTGTCACCCGAGGAGTTCCAGGAAGTGTTTGGGATGAGCATGGAAGAGTTCGACCGCCTGGCCCTCTGGAAGAGGAACGACCTCAAGAAGAAGGCCCTTCTGTTCTGACGCTGCTGGGGGTCGGGGGGGCCCTGACCACGGGCGTGCCTGCAGGAACCACCAGGTCCCTCCTCTTGCATTCGGCTCTGGGCTCTGGCCTCTCTGTGTCCACGGTGGGCGGGTGCCTAGGGAGGGTCGGTTGCGGGGGCTCGGAGCCGGAGGAGGTCCCAGAGCAGGTAGAGCCCCCATTTCTTGTTTCTGCCAGCACCGCTCCCGCGCCTAGTCTGTGGCCCAGACCCCTGGCTTTGCACTGCCCTTCCCCGCTACCGCTTGCCATCAGGAAGGAGGATGCGGCGAGGCCACTGCCCGGAGATGTAGGACCACTTAGACGCACGCAGCCCACCCTCCCACCTCCCTGAAGTGCCCTCCCCGCGCTGGGCCCCCGGGGCACACAGAGGATGGGGCTGGATGCCTGAGGAGGCTTAATCAGCGACAGGCGCTGACTGGTTATGGTGGGTGGGCACCCGGCTCCTGGTGTCCGTGGCCCCGCTTCCCTGCTCAGCCTGGGAGGCATGGCCTGGCACGCAGACCCCCCTCTCCTGGCCCTGGGCCTCCCTGGGGCTGTCAGAGACGTAGGGGTCAACTTCTGCAGCCTTCGCGATGCATCTGTGTTGAGGGAGGGCCTTCGACCCGAAAGCGCACGTTCTGCGGGCCCTCTGTGCGCTGCGTTCCTCTTCCGGCTCATCCTGTAGATGCCTAAACGATATCTTTAAAGCTAACACAGAAGTTTTTATTTTGTTAAAGAGTAGAGCCTACTTAAACACAAAGACGACATATATAAAGAGTTTAATTTTATGGTCCCGCTGAAAGGGAGCGCGCCCCAGCCTTATTCTCCACCTCCGCCTCTGAGTGCTTCCAGGTGTTGTTTCTGTTCCTAACACACAGGGCTCCTTGTCTGTTTCCTTTGTGCTTTTTTCCTTTTGCTTTTTGGCCTGTCATGGTACCCCGAAAGGCAGACCACCCCGCCCACACACCCCTTACCGCGGTTCGTGAGGACACCTAACATGTGGCACACCGTGTTTCTTGCTGTCATTTTCAAAGTCTTGCAGAAAACATCCTCCCCTGATGGCCAAAGCCCCCGAACCAAGGGTTCCCACGGTCCCAGATAACGCTTGACGCAGCTTGCAGCGCATCCTCTTCGTCACGTGGCCGGTGGAGTCCCGCTTTGCCACCCCACTTGTAAAACACCCACAGCGAGGGAAGGCTGGTGTCCAGTCCTGAGACCAACGACACCCAGACCCTCCGGGAAGACGGGATGGGAGATGCTGCCTAGCCCGGCAAAGTCGGCAGGGAGACCTGCCGGGCGTGCGGGTAGAGTGTGGGACCTGAGCACTTGTACCATGCATCGAGGGGCCTATGAAGCACTGCACAGGTGTCCCCGGAGTGTGGGCCCCGCCTTCGTGCCTCCACGTCTTCTGTGCGTCCTGGACGTCCCCGTCTGTTCAGTCTGCGTGACTCAGCTCCTTGTAGTCCTGCTGTGCGCCCAGCTTCTCACCAGTGTGGCTTGGCCAGGGAGGGGGTTTCTCAGCACCTAGTATATGCCTCCCTCCACGTTGCGATCTGAGCCCGAGCCGCTGGAAACCCCTATTTTCTCACTAGTGAACATCTTTGTCGGACCAGGGGAGCCTGGAAAAAATAAAGGATGATGTATTATAACTTGTGAAAGTGAAAAGCTGCTTCTTATAAATGCCTGTTATTTCCAGCCGTGGTCCCCCTTCTGCCACCAGCGTCTGGGGAGGGCATCCTCTAAAAGGGGTTGTCCTGGAAGTGGGCACAGAGCCAGGGGCGGGACAGACCCCGCGTTGGCCTCGGGATGGCCCTAGGACATCCCTGGCAGAGGCAGCCCCTCAGGCTGAGGCCCTGAGCCCCTCACCCAGGCCAAAGTGCTGACAGGAGAGATGCTGATACCCGCCCCCGTCAGGCCAGGGCGACAGACCAACACAGACCATGATAAGACTGAGCCTTTGGAGAATGTCCCCAAAGGAAGCCCCACAAACACTCCAGAGGTCAGGGGAGGCTTTCTGAGAAGGCACTGCAAACTTAAGTGTTGCCAGATGAGGACGTATTCCTGGAGGCCAACGAAGGGACGGGTGTTCCAGGCCGAGGTGAGAGGAGTGGACACAGAGCTGGAGACAGCATCCCGCGATTCAGACAGGCTGTTGGCTGCAGCCCTGGAGCTCGTGGCTAAGGAAAGGAAGGGAACCTGCCCAGTAGGCTGGCAGCTGCCGCCCTGGGGTGGAGCAGTTATAACCCCACCTCTGTTCACCCAGGCTGCTGTTACAAAACGGTAGGCTGGCGCCTCCGACAACAAGACACGAGTCCTCTCAGTGCTGGAGCCTGAAGTCCCAAGATCAGAGTACTGGTCAGGCCAGGTTCCGGCCAGAGGCCCCGTCCTGCTCTCAGGTGTGTGGGCTGTGGCCTCACCTGGCAGACGGAGAGCATCTCTCTTCTCACCTAGCCAGCTCCTCACAAGGGCACTAACCCCCTTGGTGAGGGCCTCACACTCACTATCTGATTACCTCCCAGAGGCCCCCTCCTGCGTCACACAAGGGATTTGGCCATCAGTTACGAATCTGGGGACACATTTAATCCACAGCAATCTCTGATCTTACTGTGATGACAGTAACGACTCTCACGAAGCCCCCAGAGCCTGTCCACATGTACATACTGTGCCCCATCTTAGTATACTTGGTGATGCAAGTCAGAAATGAGAGCATTTCCCTCCCACCTAAGGACAGCCCATCAGAGGTCCTGGATCCACCTGAAGCATCTCTCTGCATCTCTCCATCTCTGCAGACACCTTCACAGAATTATCCAGATCAGAAAACAGCCCAAGAGGAGAAGCTGGTAGTTACCAATGGCCCTGGGACCCTGTACACCGGGCCTGTCCCAGGCGAACCGGATACGTGGTCACCCTGACCCTCTCCCTCTACCCTCACCTCTCACCTGAGTGAACACAGCTTCTCAATCAGATTTCTGGTCCCAGTCTTGCCTGGAGGCAAGTCCTTTCCCACCTGACTGCAGGAGTGATGCTTTGTGGTCACTGGTCAGATCATGTCAAAGTCCCAACAGCACCTTCTTCGGCTGGCACTCTGCCCCTGCCCATATGTCACAGCTATGCTGCCTTCCTTCGGCACAAGCCCTGAGCTTTTACACACACTCTCCTCCCTCCCAGGGCTGGGGGCTGCTGTTTCTTCTCCAGGTGGAGCCCCACTCTTCCCTCTTGATTCAGCTCTCAAGTTCCCAACTCAGGCCAGTTCAGTTCAGTTCAGTCGCTCAGTCATGTCCGACTCTTTGCGACCCCACGGACTGCAGCATGCCAGACCTCCCTGTCCATCACCAACCCCTGGAGTTTACTCAAAACCTCAGACAGGTCCTCTGCTGACTCCAGGAATTTTCCCACCCATACCTGGAGGTCATCGTGTCTGCCCATATGTCAACCCATTCTTCTTTTCTTTCTTCCCCCAAATCAAATTTTCACTTCTATTTGGGGACATCTAGTATTTTCTCTCTTCTTTTAATTTTGTTATTTTTTAAAGTTCATTTTACTGAAGTATAGTTAATTTGTTGTTGTTGTTGTTGAGTTGCTCAGTTGTGTCTGACTCTTTGCAACCCCATGGACCACAGCATGCCAGGCTTCCCTGTCCTGCACTATCTCCCAGAGTTTACTCAAACTCATGTCCATTGAGTCAATGATGCCATCCAACCACCTCAGCCTCTGTCGTCCCCTTCTCCTCCCACCTTCAGTCTTTCCCAGCATCAGGATCTTTTCCAGTGAGTCGTCTCTTCACATCAGGTGGCCCAAATATTGTAACTTCAGCTTCAGCATCAGACCTCCCAATGAATATTCAGGATTGATTTCCTTTAGGATTTTTTAGTTGATTTATAATGTGGTGTTAATTTCTGCTTTGCAGCGAAGAGATTCAGTTATAATCATATGTACATTCCTTTTCACATTCTTTTCCATCATGGTCTATCACAGGATATTGAATAGAGTTCTCTAACACGTTCTTCTTATCTGTTTACTGACACTTTCCCTCCGAGAGGGCTGGCAGTTTTACACCAGTGCTCTGTGATCCAGGATGTCACTGGAGTATTTGGTAATGAGACTGGAGCCCAACGTTTTCCCAGCTGCCAGTACTTCTAGAGCAGCCCAGCCCAACAGAACTTTCTGCAAAATATTCTGTACCCACTCTGTCCAGTGCGACAGCCACTAGCATTTGAAATGTGATTGATGTGACCAGGGAGTTAAATTTTCATTAAAGTTAAGTTTAAGCAGCTACACATGATCGGTAGCTTCCAGTTAGACAGCACAAACCTAGATTAGAAACTTCTGCTGCCCTGACCATAGGGCAGGATCCCTACTGGGTCCCTCAGTAGGCTCAGGACCTGTCATTCTGTCTAGCGGAGTGCCATTTGGTGCCCAGCGTGTGGGGTCATTCAGAGCATTCACCGAGCCCGCATCTGTGCCTGGCACTGTCTTGGGTGCTGGAGGTTTGTGAGGCCAACCCCTTTGCCCCAGAGCTCATGCCTCACCTGAACCTCAGTGTCCCCAGATTCTAAGGAGCTGCACACCCCAAAGCCCCAAGCCAAGTCCAATCCCATTTTCCATGCCAGCCTTGGTGTCTGCCACTGGCACCAACCTTCCTAAACCAGCCTCAGCCTGGGCCTGTGTCAGGAGCCCTGGGATCCAGGGGGCAGGGAGATGTCCTCCTCCAGCCTTTCTTTCTGGATCCTTCTCCCAGTGTAGCTGTGCCTCCTAAGCCACTGAAATATGAACCCAGAGCTGCCAAATTCACTGCTTTGAATGAGAGGGGGAAGACAGCCAGGTAAGTCACACTGCCCATCCTAGAGTTTGGCTCAGAAGAGACACGTGTCACCACCAGTCCCGCTCACTGGCTAGAGGTGGTCACATGACTCCATCCAACAGCAAAGGTGTCTGGGAACACAGCACTCAAGTACTGAGAAGCCAGCCAGCACAACTGGTGGATACTCCCAGCTCTGTAGCCCAGGTTCTCCAAGACCTTCTTGTCCCCATAGTCACCCCCACCCCAGCCAGCGCCTTTGGTGGCTCCTGGCAGGAAGCCCCCAGCTGCCCCGTCACTGTGCTCTGCAGGCTCACTCCTCTCACTCATCAGTACCCGTCTGCCCACTTCACCACATGGACTCCAGCCCCTTCCAGTCTTCACTGTGCCCTGTGTTCCCCCCTGAAGGCACTTTACCCACAAGTCACTGTGTCCTGCCCATGACCTGCTGCCCCCGGCACAGGCAATTGGACCGAGGGTGGCCCCTGAGCTGCTGGACTCCCTGATGACCCCACACGGCATCTCTCCCCCAACCCGTAGCCCAAGAGGCTTTGTTCTGCATGGACATGGTCCACCCAGTCAGCACTGTCTCAGGGAGCTGGACTGTGAGATGCATGAGTTAAGGGAGGTGGACAAAATCAGGGGACAACCCCCAGAGCACAAGCCAGCAGGACCCCCACGGTAGAGAGAGGGCACATAGGAAAGTTGGTCAGGAGAGCAAGAGAGGGAAGCAGGAAGGAGACAGAACGCGTCACCGGAGGACGGACACTGTGAGTGGCCCTGGGGGGTGGCTTGGGGCTGTTTAAGCCCACCTGCGCCGCTCTAGGTTCTTGGCCTGCTGAGAACCAACAGGAGACGGATGAGGAAGCAGGGACTGAATCGTTTTCCTTGGTGCCTCAGACCCCAGAGCCCCAGTCCAAAGATTCTGGAACAGCTGAGTTGGAAGACGTTGTTCAGTGTGTTTTAGATCAAAAAAGTCTGCAAGGATGGGCCACCTCTTTCCCCACCTTCTCCTGGACATAGATTTCCACCAGGTGACAGCCAGTGGTGAAGGCTGCTCCTCCATTGGCCAGTGCAATGGGAGGATACTGCCCGTGAGCCCACCTCCCCGGGCAAGCAGAAGGAGAATGGGCTCCAGGTCCATGCAGAAAACCCAGGCCTGGGACCTGGCCCGGGCATGGCTCCCGCAGGAGGTGGAGAAATGAATTGGTGTAGCATCGATTTCCAGCTCTCACTCTCTGCCTCTTCCGGTTCCGAGCACCTGGGGTCCTTACAATAGTCCTGTGAGATTCTTCCTAATCCTCACTCTACAGATGGGGAAACTGAGGCACAGTGACCCAGCTGGGAATGTCAGACGGAAGATCTAAAGCCTGCCCTCTGCATTTGGATAAGGGGCACTGTCCCGCAGGTACCTGCCTGAGCAAGAGCTTGGGCTCAGGTAGTCCTCAGACCAGACCAGTGGCTCCCTGACCTCACCGTCCAGAGAAGCATCTGTCTGTGAGGGCAGTCAGGGACACTCCCCACTGTGCCAGTGACGGCGGTGGCCAGCTGTGTCCTGCACGGGGAGGACTTTGTCCCAGGCCAGGAGACCTGGCCATGTGGTACTGAGGCCACTTTCGGTCACACTTAGTTCACGAGGATCCCCAGGGGCACTTGATAGTCGGGCTTCTGTAGGGGGTGGGTGGGCTCCTCCTGGCCCAGCCCTGCCCCGTCCCCCAAACTGCCACTGCTCTCACCTGTCCCTAGGCCTCCTCAAGGCCGCCACCCTCCTTTCCAGACCCCTCCCCTAAGTCACCTCCACCCTTGTGATTGCCCCTCCAGAGGGAAACCTGTCTACCACACAGGTGAAAGCTGGGTTATTCCAGAAGTCAGCTTCCCCCCATCCCTGGACCACTGGTCTCCCCTTCCCCAACCCCCACCTCCCAGAGTGGAAGAAACCCTGGAGTTGGGTCAGTCATCATCGGTACTGAGTGATGACAAACTGGTCTGGTTCCCGGCCCTCGGGCTGAGACGGGACAATTTAAATGAGAGAGACCAGTGCCTCCCCGGTGACTGCCAGGCTGTGGGCTATTACGGAGCCAGCTTTCATGGATAATAGAGGCTTCCTTGTCTCCCGTCTGCAGCCTGAGCACCGTGCTGTGTGGCTCAGCCCCACACAGCAAGTGCGGCCTCCTAAGCGTGCCTCCTGCCTCCGGTGCCCCAAATACCTCCCTGACCTGATACCTATACATCATGTCATTCCTGCAGTCCATCCCGTGCTCAGGGACTTGCAGCAGCTGGTCTGCAGTGCAAGCTGGACTATGCCCGCCCCTGCCTGGAGACATCACCACGGGGACTTCTGTGGCCCGTCCTCCGACTCCTTCACAGGTACCATCTGGCCAGTGAGCCCCACTCCAGGCTCTTCTTTACCCCTCCTTGTCTGGCACCCTTGTTTCTTGACCAGCATATTCTCATCTCCCTCCCAAACTCATGTCCATTGCGTCGGTGATGCCATCCAACCATCTCATCCTGTCGTCTCCTTCTCCTCCCGCCTTCAATCTTTCCCAGCATCAGGGTCTTTTCCAAAGAGACACAGTGATTTTCCAATGAGACTCAGAGATTTTCCAATGAAGACTCAGTGCAGCCAAAAATAAATAATAAAATAAATTAAATTATTAAACAAATAAAATCATGCTTGTTTTTGTAAAACAACAACCCTGGACACTGGGTAAGGTAGTAAACTATTGGAATGTCTCTAACGGAATATGGCTGGGGAAAAGGAGGCTAGGAAGGACAGTAGGGTCAGCAAGCCCACTGGTGGATTGGTCTGCCTTTGGCCCACTGCCTAGGACAGAACTGAGTCAGGCATGGAAGCACAGCAATAGCAAGACACACTCCATTTCTATCTTCATGGAGTTTTTGTGCAAGTGGCAAGCTAGTGATGTTAAACCAAAAAGCAGCATCGTGGTGACTGCCAGAAAGAAGAACAGGTGGCTATGAATGTATGTATTGGGGAGGGGACCTAGCATTTGATTTTTATTGTTTCATAAGAAATAATCACAAATGTACCAGTTTAACGTAATCCATGTTTTAAAACTCAGTTTCTGTGGGTCGGAGTTCAGCCTATTTTAGCTGGGTTCTCAGCTCAGGGCTCACCAGGCTTCACTCAAAGATTTGGTCATGATGTGTCCTCCCCTAGAGGCTTGACCCGGGAAGAGTTCCTACCAAGCTCCTTCAGGTTGGTGCCAGGATTCATTTCCACAGGACTGCCTGGCTGGAGCCTAGCTCTTTGCTGGCTGTTGACTGGAGGCGGTCCTCAGGTCTTACCACCATCTAACCAACTGCAAGTGGGCTTCTCCAGAGGCCCTCTCATAGCACAGCCTATACACAGAACCTCTATAGTCTAAGATGAGTTCCTTTTTTTTCTGAAATAAATCTTTATTGGAGTATAGTTGATTTACAATGTTGTTAGCTTCTGCTGTACAGCAAAGTGATTCGGCTATACATACATACATACATATATATATATATAGGTACTTATTAGTTATCTATTTTATATATATGTATATATATATTAGAATGGAATCACTGTGATGGACAAGGAGGCCTGGTGTGCTGCAGTCCCTGGGGTAGCAAGAGTCGCACATGACTGTGGACGCTTGAAGGCCTGGGGGAGTCTGAGATTTCCCAGTAGGAGAGTCTATACTAGACCCATGGGCCACCCTAATACCCCAGCATGGAGAGGTTGGGCAGAGAAGGGATGTAGACTCCAGAGGAGCCACCTGGTGGGGGTTTAGTAGCTAAATTGTATCCAACTCTTGCAACCCCATGGACTATAGCTTTGGCTCCTCTTTCCATGAGATTCTCCAGGCAAGAATACTAGAATGGGTTGCCATTTTTTTCTCCAGAGGATCTTCCCAACCCAGGGATCAAACCCAGGTCTCTCCAACTGCAGGTGGATTCTTTGCCAGCTGAACCACAAAGGAAGCCCAAGAACACTGGAGTGGGTAGCCTACCCCTTCTCCAGCGGATCTTCCCAACCCAGGAATGGAACCCAGGTCTCCTGCATTGCAGGTGGATTCTTTACCGACTGAGCTACCAGGGAGGAGCACTGGTGACCTAGAGGAAAACGGGGACTGTGGCATCCCAGGATACCCAAGATCAAAGGCGGTGAGGACAGAGGTTTTATGAATGACTGGTACTTACTTGGACTTATGGGGTGCCATGTGGGGCGAGGAGAGTGCTTCAGGTGAGGAAGAGCATAGGAACAAAGAAGGGGAAAGAGCAAGAAGGGGAAAGAGCTCTGTTCAGAGCACTAGTTTTGTGGCTTCAAGTGACCTTTAGAATCTCTGATCCTGTCTGCAGGAGGTCCTTAAGAGAGGGCCAAATTTGCCTCTACTCCATTCTAACCTCACATCTTTGGGGCTTTGAAAATGTAGCTCAGTCAGTAAAGAGTCTGACTGCAGTGCAGGAGACCTGGGTTTGGGAAGACCCCCTGAAGAAGGAAATGGCAACCCACTCCAGTATTCTTGCCTGGAGAATCCCATGGACAGAGGAGCCTGGCTGGCTCCAGTCTACTGCGTCGCAAGAGTCGGACATGTCTGAACAACTTAAGCACACGTGGCTTGGGGGCCAGGAGGTCTCCCTTCTTGGGCCTCAGTTTCCCATTCTGTAAAGAGGACCTTCCTAAATGAACTCAGTCCTGAATATTCATTAGAAGGGCTGATCCTGAAGCTGAAGCTCCAACAATTTGGCCACATGATGTGAAGAGCTGACTCACTGGAAAAGACCCTGATGCTGGGAAAGACTGCAGGCGGGAGGAGAAGGGGACGACAGAGGATGAGATGGTTGAATGGCACCACCGACTCAATGGATATGACTTTGAGCAAGCTCCGGGAGTTGGTGATGGACAGGGAGGCCTGGCGAGCTGCAGTCCGTGGGGTCGCAAAGAGTCGGACCCGACTGAGCGACTGGACTGACCTGAAAGAGGACCAATTTCATAAACTTGAGTTCCGGGTTTGGTATGGCCGCGGTCTCGCTGAGCGGACCCCAGGTGGACTTGACCGGCGGCCCGAGTCAGACCCGGGTGGGCTGAGGTTCCGGGAGCTCTCGGTGCGCGGACCCCTGCGGCCCCGCCCCGGAGCGGCCCCGCCCCACCTCCCTTTGTTTCCGCAGGCCCCGCCCCCGCAGCCAGCTCGCTTCCTATTGGTGGGGGGGCGGGCCCCGAACGCCGGGGAGCCGCCGGGGGCGGGGCGTCGTGGCGAGGGCGGGGCGAGTGCGCCTGCGCCGAGCCCGATCCCGGCCGCAGCCTCTCGGCGGCCGCTGCTCCTCCGAAGCCGGAGCGCTAGTCCGATCGGGGACCGGCTGAGGCGGCGGGAGGCGGCCCCGCCCCGGGGCTCCATTGTTGCGGCGGCGGCGGCGGCGGCGGCTCTGCCGGCTGCTCGGCTCCGCCTGGCTCGGCCAGGGCGGCCTCCGGCTGGAAGCGAGCGCTGTCCCGGCGGCGGCCAGAGGTGAGGCGGCCGGCCGGGCCGGGCCGGGCGGGGGCCCCCGGGGGGACACGGGCTCTGGGGCTGGGAGAGGGTCTCACGGCCGGGCCGCGGTCCCGGGCGGTCGGGGGGATCCTCGGGAGTCGGGGGTTCCAGAGCCGGGCGGGGTCCAGGGCGGGGGTCCCGAGGCCAGACTGGGGTCCCAGAGCCGGACAGGGGTCCCCAGGGCCAATCTGGGGTCCCAGAGCCGGACGGGGGTCCCCAGGGCCAATCTGGGGTCCCAGAGCCGGACGGGGGTCCCCAGGGCCAATCTGGGGTCCCAGGGCCGGACGGGGGTCCCCAGGGCCAATCTGGGGTCCCAGAGCCGGACTGGGCTCCCAGGGCCGGACGGGGGCCCAAGAGGCAGGGGTCTCGAGTCGGGCAGGGGTCCCAGGGCCGGACGGGGCTCCCGGGGACTTACTGGGGTCCCAGGCGACAGGGATCTCCGAAAAGGCAGGGGTCCCAGGCCGGATTGGGGTCCCAGGCGTCAGGGGTCTCCGAGAAGGCACAGATCCCGGGGCCGGACGGGGGTCTCCCCTGGGTGTGGCACATGCGAGCGGGGCGCCGCGGGGTCGCTTGCCCGAGGTGTCGGCCGCCGCCCTGAACGCCAAGCGGGGACAGGGACGCGGAGCGGGACCGGCCGTCGCGCGTCTGGGAGCCGGGCATTGTCTCGGCTTTGGGGTGGCTCCGAGGGGGCTCCGCGCCCGCCGGGACTCCGCGGGGATCAGCCGGTGACGCCCTCGGCGCGGGGTCCTGGTCGTCCTGTGGGCAGGGACACTGTATCGGTCCCCGCTCCCTCCCTAGGGTGGCTGGCTCAGCGGTGTCTCCCGAAGGCAGCTCTGGGTGGGCCCTCGCACGAGGGGATCCCGGACATCCTGAAGTGGGAGACTGTCTTTGTCCCCCTACCCCTTACCTCCACGGGGTGACTGGCTTGCCGTGTCTCACTGAAGGTGACTGCGTGGACTGCCGATCGTAGGGATTCTGTCACTCCGGGAGTGGGGGGCTCTGAGTGCTTGTGGGTCCCCGAGGGTGGCTCCGCGTGGACCCGTGCGCTTGGTGTCTCGGCCACCCTGCGAGTTGGGGGCTGTGCCCCGTCCCTACCTGTCCCCTCCCCGACCCTTTGCGGCTTGTGGGGGTGTGATCAGTCCAGGGACACGCTCCCCTTTTCCCACAACAGTGCGTGGCGCGTGTGTCTTAGAGGTTCCATGTGTCGACGGGTGTCCCTGCGCAGGGAGCGGCGGCGGTGGGGCTGTAACGGGCTTGTGCGTGCGGGAGAAGCATTTGGCCGGAGTCGACAGCTGAGCAGCTCTTTTATTTATTGTCTCCTTTGCCATATGAACAGAAGCGGCTGCACTGGCCCCGGAACCCGCCCCTCTCCCAGGCCCGGTCCCCGGGGAGCGCGGGGCTGTCACTGGGCCGCCTGGGGACCGGGCGTCGCGGCCGGCGTTTCCTGCTGGGGAAACTCAGCCGGCCGGGCGGGAGCTGGCTCTGATTGGAGGGAGCCTGGTCCCTCTGCCCGGCGCTTCTTGATTTCTTCCGTTAGGATTGGGAAGAAGAAAAAAAAGAAAAAGAGTTTGGAAAGCCAGATTTAACTTTGCAGCTCTCAGGGCCTGGAGAGTGGAGGAAAACTTTCCCAAGAATTTGGCGGGCTGGAGAGTGCGTTTGAAGGAGGGGAATCCACACCCGCGGAATGAGGCCAAGGCAGTTACAGTTAGAGGTCAGGTTTACGCAAGGAATGGAGGGGATGAGGCTGTGGGTCATTCATTTGCCCTTGTATGAAAACACCTATTATGTTCCAGGGGAAGTGATTCTTTTCCCCTGGGGAATGCAGTGTCTAACAGATCAGTCTTTTTCCTTTTCAGAGCGTCCTGGTCTAACACAGAAAACTGTGCTATAGGCACAAGTAACTGTAATACCCAAATGGAAATTCTTTGTGAACGGAGAGGGTCTAAATAACAGAAATGCAAGATAGAGATGTGGCCTAGCTGCAGCTGTCGCTGTTACAGAGTCCAGACTTAGCCGGCTGGCCTTTCACTCTGCCTCCTTCCGTCTCCCCTGTGAGCGCAGCTCCAGGGCTTCCAGCTTCGTTTGCCCATTCTTACAGTATCAGTTTAGGTGACCCCTTCTTTCTGAAGGCTCCCCTGACATCTTCTCGTCCTACCCTCTGAGAGCCGTGGTCTTCAAGGACAGGGTGGTTCGCTGCAGTACCCAGAGAGAATGAGGTCTGTCTGAACGAGAGGCCCCTTTTCTCTACCACGGATCCAAGTCTTTCCTGTGATTTAAAATCTGCAGTTCCTCAACTCTCCTAAGGACTTTAAGATGAACAGTTGCTATCACTGTGTTTGTTGCACAGTGTGGAGTATTTAACTTGAATTTATTTTAAGGTCTGAGTCTGGCTCTGGAATGAAGCTGCTGTTTGTTCCTGCAAAACCACTGGGCTTCAGTTTCCTCACCTTTGAGGATTTTAAGCTAGGTAAGAACTTTGTCAGCCCTAAACCTTTATTTGTTTTCAACTAAATACAGCAAGGGAAAGTTCTCTCAGTGGCAGTGGTATAAATAATGGAGATTGTTTAAAATGTAGGTTCTAAAGTGAAAGTTTTGTTTTTTGTTTCTTTCCACAAAATTTAGTTGTGGGTGTATTCTTTGTTTCACAGTTGAAAGACCATGTCTATGATGGAAGCTTTGACAACACTTGATACTGTCTTGCATATTCTTCATAACTGCATTTTACTTGCAACATCTGTGCTCTGTCAAATTGGTTTGAAGTTTTCCTTAATGAAGTCGTTGGGTTCAGAACTCTTGGCAGGAGTATGTTACTGATCTTTTGAGTGTCATACGAAGTCGGCCAACTGCAGGCTTTTCTTTGCCCCAGTCTGTCACAGAGATTTTATTTTATTTTTTAAATTTTATTTTTATTTCGTGTTGAGACATAGCCAGTTTAACAGTGTTGTGGTAGTTTCACGTGAGCATTGACGGGGCTCGGGCATACATGTACATGTGTCCATTCTGCCCCAAACCCCTTCCTACCCAAGCTGGCACATAACTTTGAGCGGAGTTCCGTATGTGGTCCTTGTTGGTTATCCATTTAAATACAGCTGTGTGTACATGACCTTCCCAAAGTCCCCAACTGTTCCTTCCCCCCAGCAACCAGAAGTTCATCTTCTAAGTCTGTGAGTCTCTTTCTAACGGAGATTTTAATTTGGAGAGTATGAGATGAGTGAACATGGGGAGTACCTTGAGTGGGTGTTTGTGGCTTTGTGTAACGGATTAAAGCATAGTTTAAAATTGTTAGTTGCAAAGTTGCATCATGTTAAATGACCTATAAAGCTTCAATTCTAAAGAATATAGTAATTAGTCCTTAAAAATATTAATCTCTCTTCCAATTTATGTTTGGCAAGATGGGAATTTGATATGCTTGATTCTTTTAAAGCCACAGGTCTGTTGAAAGGATAAACAGTTTTCTCTGCTATTCTCATTTGGGTGATTACAGGGATTAAACATAGATGGTAGCTGTTTGGTCAAGGAGTGATGCCACCAAATTAAATTTCATGTTAAATAGCACTTTTTTGTCTTTTTTCATTGGCAGCCTTTAATTAACATAATATATTAAAAAGTGCATTGTTTTATGTATGTATGCACGCCACGTGGTTTGCTTCGTTCCCTGGTGGCTCAGATGGTAAAGAATCTGCAATAAGGGGGACCCGAGTTTGAGCCTTGAGTCGGGAAGATCCCCTGGAGAAGGGAATGGCTACTCGCTCCAGGATTCTTTCCTGGAGAATCCCATGGACAGAGAAACCTGGCGGGCTACAGTGTGTGGGGTCACAAAAATTTGGACACGACTGAGCAGCTAAGCACTCTTGTTTTGGGAGTGGTCTTCAGAAATGCAAATGGGTTTTCTTTGTGGTTTTCTTAGTCTGAATGTGTTCACTGAAAACTAGTCACTGCTTGTTCTGCAGGCAGGGCTGGTTTTATGTGGATTGAATGAAGAGGGGACTTTCAGAGAAGAGGCTGCTGCCTGGGGACGGAGGAGGTGGCGTTGGAGCTGTGCTTCTTTCTGGCTGTCCTTCCTCCTGTTCTTTGCTGGAGGAGAGGGTTGGCCGGCTCTTCCCTTGGGGTCTAATTAGAGAGCTGACTTCACCTCACCTTAAAGATAAGATGGTACTCCCGCTTTTTTAGTTTATGATAGTCTCTAAATCATCTTGTTGAAGCATTGTTTTTTTAGAGCTAGAAGTTCTGAGAGAACTTTTTTTCTTAAGCCATAAATCTAAGTCTTTTCTGTTACTGGCTCCCCAGCCCCTCGTCCCCCTGCATCCCATGTCACCTACCAAATGGTTTTATCTTCTTTGTTTTCCGTTTTAAAGATCTTATCATACATGTGCCTATTATTACAGGCTACATCAAAACCGTTTTGAATGTTGACAGGATGTAATATGAATAATATATTCAAGATAACTTACTCCAGTACTTTTGCACAGGAAGCTTGGCCCCAGGAAGGCTTTTGTTAAGGTCAATTACTTCCTTGAACTTTAGTTTCCCTCCCTAGCTCAAGAGATTGTCTTGAGGATAAAATGAAATCCTGTATATAACAAAATTTTGTAAGGTGTAAAATATGTTGCCAAGGATTAAAAGATAATGCTTCATTAAGAATATAATGAGTCTGTTTTTTTTTTAAAAAAAACTCCAAATGTTTAATATACAGATGGTCCATAACTTGAAGGGTATCAGGCAACTTCCTGTAGGACTGTTTTCTATCTTTAATTGGCCAGTGTTGTTTGATATCTTAGCCTTTTTAGGGAACATCCAATTCAAGTTTCGGAAATGTTACTCTTTTAAAAGTAAGGCTGCAGAACGTGCAGACTGTAGCCTCTAACGGTCTCTGTCTTACAGCTCTCTTGTGTTCATGTTCCTGTGAACCTTCCTTTAATGAAGCCTGACGGCTGGGCATTTCTGTTCCTCAGGGACCTGTCTTGAGGTTGGGAAAGGCAGGAGGCATTGCCAGGTCACGATCAACAAACGTGCTGGTGGGTTCACGTCTGAAACAGTAAGCCTCGGGAGTCACGGTGAACCTGACCTCAGCCCCCTGGTGTCCTCAGGCCTTCTCTCCTCTTGGCACCTTGGAGGCTGCAGGGTCTCCGCCCACCAGGCAAGACTGCCTTTCCCTTCCTCTCCCTCCTGCCCTTTCTTCCTCTCCCCCAGCTCTGAGTATCTCTGAAGCTTCAGGCACTGGCAGGAGGCAAATACAAGGGCTGATAAAACACAGCACTGGTCCCCAAAGACCACGCAGGACACGGTAGATGCAGGTGATAAGTGACACTGCCACATCCTTTGACAGACGTGCGCCTGGATTACCTGTGATGTGCCTGAGGGTGGGCGACGTAGGGCGACTGGAAGGTGGGACGCAGTGCCTCCCTGGAGAAGAGCTGGAGGCTTGTAGTGTGGTGGGAGAAGCAGACCTGGGTGCAGCTCAGTGCAGGTAGCAGGTGCTGCCAGCGGTCTGCCGGAGAGTCTGGGGGCCAGGTCGCACACAGTCCAGCGTTTATTCTCCTCTGTGGTGGTTAGAGTTCATCAGGTAACAGGCAATGGAAGGTCTGTACGTTAAAGAAAAGGCAATGAGTTACCTGAAGCCTGGACTGTGTAGACATTCTGGACAGTGTATAATTCCCCACATCTGCATGTATCAGATCAAGTCTGTGATCTCCGTTGTTTTGGATGGAGTATGACTTTTCCTTTGTTTTTTCTTTGGCTGTACAGCGTGTAGGATTTAAGTTCCCCAACCAGGGATCAGACCTGTGCCCCTTGCAGGGGAGGCGTGACGTCTTAACCACTGGAGCACCAGGGAAGCCCCCATCCCTATCTTTTGATTTAAGGAAGTCAGTTGACTCTTGTTGAATGTCAAGGATGTGACAGACACTGCTGGGTGTTTTCCCATATATGGCTGTATGGGTTTCCTCGGCTGCTATAACAAATTGCCCCAAACTGAGTGGCTTATAACAACACAGATTTATTATCCTGCAGTAGATTAGAGGTCTAACTTGTGTCTCATCAGGCAAAAAACAAGGTGTCTGCAAGGCTGTGTTCCTTACTGGAGAATCTGAGGGATAGTTGTTTGCCAGCTCATTCACATCATTGTCCATCAAATATAGTTGCTGCCACCTGTCGGCCCGGGGCCCCTGTTTCCTTGCTGGCTGCCCGCTGGGAGGCTGCCCCCACCGCCTAGGGGCGTCTGTCTGGGACCTCTATCTGAATTCTGTAGCAAAGTGCTTTTTGCCAGGTAATGTGACATAATCACAGGTCCCAGGGATTAGCACGTGGTCATCTTGGGGAGTCATTATTCTGCCTCCCACAATTACCCAATCCGTTTATGACAACATCCAGTGACACTGTTATTGTTGCCCTCAGTTCACAAATAAATAAAAGGCATCGGTATTTTAAGCAAATTATTAGAACCATCAAGATTCCTGTTAAATGACAAGACAGTTCATCTGACTCACCCTTGAGCTGATGGTGGGGTTTATAGCAGCAGGTCAGTCAGAAAGAAGCAGAGTAAATTTTGTGTTTTGGAGTATTTAAATGGATGGGCTCCTCTGATTATAGAAGTTTTGCCAAGAAGTCATTAAAGTAATTCCTCTGTTGGAAAAACAGCCACATGGGGGATTTGGGATGTGAAGGGCTTTTTCCTCTTGGGGTGAAGAGCGCGCACTTCCATGTCCGGTTCTCCAGGGGAAACAGCTGAGTCGACCCAACGGGGATTCACCTTCCTGAACCTCAGAGCATCTGTTTCAAGACTGAGCAAAGGCCAGGAAACAGAGTTCACACTTTCATTGATGGTTTGAAGTGAGGTGTGTCTTGTGGTCAAGGAAGCAATGGGTGGTGGTCATGAGCATTTAACCAAGCATGACCCTAAGTCGCGTCTGACTTTGGGACTAAACAACAACAGCATGATCTTGTTTGTTTATGTCGTTCTTCCGTTGCAAAGTCGCGTCTGACTCTTTCTGACCCCATGGACTGCAGCACGCCAGGCTCTCCATCCTTCACTATCTCTTGGAGTTTGATCATGTAGGTGTTTTTCATTATAATTTTTTTTTTCCTTCTATAAGAAATCAGAATCTAGAATCCCAAGGCTTTTTAACTCGGCCTTCAGGGATTTACCGACTGCCTGATACCCTGTGCAGAAATGTTGTGTGTCTTTGTGTGTATGTTTACTGGGGGGAGGATTTATAGCTCTCTGTTCTGTTTTGAAGGGATTGGATTCCAGAGAGTTTAAGAACACACTGCTTAATCTGATATTCTTGCCAGTCAAGTATCAGATTTTGTTTAAAAACGAAATACCCCATTTTAAACAGAGTTACACAGGCGCATAGTTTTAAGAGTCAAAAGTTCTACAGGAATTAGAACAAAAACCCAGCAGTCACCTACCCCACCCTTCTCCACCCTGATTCCTGTCCCCAGAGGCCTCCTGCTTTCAGTATTTTAGCTGTTTCTTCCAGATTTTGTGTGAGACTTCCTGCTTAGGAAGAAGACAATTTGGGTCACCTCTTCCCTCCTCCCACCACCCACATCTTTTTCCTCTGTCCTCTCAGTATAGTTACGTTAAAGGTTTTGGTTAAATATTCAGCAGTATCTATTATGATTATGGAAACATTATTCACAGCTGAGATATATCATCTATTTTGATTACAGTTCCCTTCTTTTATAGTTTTTACCTTTTTTTTCTAGAGTTGAGACTTGCCCTACTTTGTTTTGCTTAGTTTTCTTTGAAGAAAAGTAAGCCCGTCAAAGTGTAAGTCTCCCCTGTGTCGGTTCACACACAGCAAGGAATATTCCATCCTGTCTTTTTATTAGGGTACTTTTTTCTGAATTTCTCACCCACCTTGTGGTGGTTTAGTCACTTAGTTGTGTCGGACTCTGCGACCCTCTGGGCTGTAGCCCACCAGGCTCCTCTGTCCATGAGATTTCCCCAGCAAGAATCCTGGAGTGGGTTGCCATGTACTCCTCTGAGGGATCTTCCTGACCCAGGGACTGAACCTGAATCTCCTCTGTCACCTGAAGATGGATTCTGCTGAGCAATACCCAAGTTCAGGGAAGCCCTGATTTTCTCTAGATTGGTTGCTTCCCAGGCCTGCTGCACATTCCCTGTTGACCTGAGAATTTCTTGCACCTCTTTCCCAAATAAGATGCCACCTTCTCTCTTGTTTTGGTTGAGCATGTTCAGCGGCAGGTTTCTAAGAAATATAATTTTTTGAGAGTTTCTAAGGAAGTGGCAACCCACTCCGATACTCTTGCCTGGAGAATCCCTCAGACAGAGGAGCTTGGCGTTACAGTTACAGACCTGGGTTACAGTCCATGGGGTCGTGGAGCCGGACACGACCGAGAGACTGACACACATAACGCTGGAACGTTTTACTCTCGTGTTTAACGGGCAGTCTGGCTGACTGTAGAATCCTGGGTTAGAAACCATTTTTCTGCAGAGTTCGGAAGACGCGGTTCAGTTGACCGTCGGCGTCAAGGTGGCCGTCGATGTGCCCAGAGCCGTCCCCTGGTGGTGACCTGTGTCTTCCTCTGTGTGCATTCTGCAGGGCTGCTGCTTGTGTTTGCAGGGGCCGTGGTGGCCGTGCTGAGACCCGGACTTGGTGTCGTCCGCTGGGCTGGGAGCCGGGTGGGCCTCTGCCGTCCGTGGACTCCGGTCCTCTAGCCTGAGTCTCCTTCAGGGTTTCTCTTTTCCCATCCCTTTGTCTTCTTATTTTCCCACTGGGGAGATTTCTCCAACTTCTCTAAACCCTTCTGTGAGTTTTGTGTTGCCATGATTATTTTAATTTCAAGAGCTTCTTTCAAGTCCCTGAAAATATTAAAAAAAAAATATACCATTTTTCCTTGTTTCAAGGATGGTGGTCAGAGGTCTTATTATACCCTGTGTCCTGGAGGAAAGGTTTATCTTTTCATGGCTTTTCAGCTTGATTATCTAATAAAACCCAAAGGATTTGAGGGTAGTTTCATCACACTGCCGTAGTTTGAAGGGAACATTTCCGTTCGGCCCATTATCTATTTTATAATATGGAGCAAAGACTTAGCTTTTGGTCCTTGGTGGTATTAGAAGATTTTTTTTTTCTTTTGCCACACTCTAAGTCATGTGGGATCTCACTACCCCCACCAGGGGTCAAGCTTATGCCCCCTTCAGTGGGACACAGACTCCTAACCATTGGACCACCAGGAAGTCCCTAGAAGATAGCTTTTGTATGTCTTCAGATACCTCCGTTGAAAACATTTCTTTTCCACCCATGCCCAGGCTGCAGCTGACTTTGTTGTCTGCTTTGTGCCCTTAAGGTGGTCCACTCTGTATCCTGTGAGGAGCTGCCCTCAGTGGGCTCAGAGTTTGGAATCCTCTTTCCTTTTACTTGACCCAGTGCTCAAGGCATATGCAGTCTCTGGGCACAGTGGCATTGAGGAGCCTCCTTTTTTTGTTGGTTGTATTAATACTTTGCTCACAAGTTTATCAAGAAAAGGAAAAAGAAGTAGTAATAATGACGGATTCTTGCTCTGGACGTTCAATGACGGTGTGACAGATGAGGGTTTTTTTTTTTAAATTTTTTATTTTGGCCAGGATGTATGGTTTGTGGGATCTTAGTTCCCTGACAGCAGTGAAAGCTCAGAGTCCTAACTACTGTGCAGCCAGGGAATTTCCAAACGAGGGGCATTTTTAGCCATGGTAGGAAGACTTCCCTGGTGGCTCAGATGGTAAAGCGCCTGCCTATGACTCGGGAGAGCCGGGTTCAATCCCTGGGTTGGGAAGATCTCCTGGAGAAGGAAATGGCAACCCACTCCAGTACTCTTGCCTGGAAGATCCCATGGCCGGAGGAGCCTGGTAGGCTACAGTCCATGGGGTCACAAAGAGTCAGACACGACTGAGCGACTTCACTTTCAGGTAGAGTTAGGTTTGGGGTTGTTATCTAGTGTGGACCTTTCTGTCAGGAAGTTACAGAAGTGACTTCTTGGGACCAGGGCAGGGTGCCTTCCAGGGGACGTTTGATGAACAGCTTTGTGGTGGATGTCCAAGAGAAAGAATACATCTGGAAGTCGTTTTGGAGCCCTACTTTTTGAAGGACTTTTGAAACCCATAAAGGATTTGCCTAAACATTTGCAGCATGTTGTTCTGAATTAATTTAACCGTGAGAGTCAGGGATGATTCTTGGGGACATGATGCTTTCTTTTAAAATCCCGTCTTTCCGTATGGCAAAACCAACACAATAAAGTAAAGAAAATTATAAAAAAAAGAAAAAAAATCCTGTCTTCCCAATGAATACAAATTTCGTGTGTTGAGCAGGCCTAAGTGACTTGAGTTTTTTTCTCCAGAGAGGTTAATCATTTGCGTTTTCCTGTGCTTCAAGTGTGGCCCACTGTCTTAGTTTGTTCAGGTTGCTGTAACAGAATATATCGACCCGGTGCTTTATGAACAACAGGGATTTCTTTCACCATTCTGGAGTCTGGACGTCTGAGCTTAAGGTGCAGGCAGATTCTGTGTCCAGTGAGGACCTGCGTCCTGGCTCACATAGCATCTTCTGGCCGTGTCCTCACATGGCAGAAGGACACGGGTGCTGACTGGGGTCTCTTTTCTGAGGGAACTAATCCCCTCCAGGGGTACCCCACCCTCATGACCTAATCACCTCCCAGAGGCCCCACTCCTAATACTGAGACGTTGGGGGGTTAGGTTTCAACATATGAAGTCTGAGAAGACGTGGATGTTCAGCCTCTTGGGCCCTCAGAAGCTCAGACGTGCTGTTTGTTCATGATGCGTGTGTGCTCAGTCGCTTCAGTCGTGTCCGACTCTCTGTGACCCCATGGACTGTAGTCCACCAGGCTCCTCTGTCCATGGGATTCTCCAGGCAAGAATACTGGAGTGGGTTGCTATGTCCTCCTCCAGGGGATCTTCCTGACCCAAAGATCAAACCCCAGTCTCCTGCAGCTCCTGCACTGCATGTGGATTCTTTACCGCTGGGCCGCCGGGGAAGCCTGTGTCTTCATGGTAACGGAGACTAAGTGGTCCAGAAAGGCTAACATTGCCTTTTGGAGTTTGAGTCACCACCCCCATCATGGCTGGCCCTGTTTACTGAGCGCTTGCTATGTCCGAGGCACCATGCCAGACACTTTCCATCTGTATCTCTTTTAACCTTTTCAGCAGCTCTTGGGGAGGTAATGTCCTTCTTTTGTAGTTGACAAAATGAGACAAAGACTCACGGAGGCTAGAGTTAACAGTACTGTATTGTATGTTTAAAAGTTGCTGAGAGAGTAGATCATAAGTGTTCCCGTCACAAGAGGAAAAAACTGTAACTGCGTGTGGTGGTTGATGCTGAGGAGACTTACTGCGGTCCTCTCACAGGAGACGCGCGTGTCAAGTAGTTAGGTTGTCAGCCTGAAACTAACAGTGTGGTAGTTGCTTCGAGGTAAAAACAACGAGGTGAGGAGACAGAGAGACTCTCTCAAGATCACGTAGGAGGAGGGATTCCGGCCAGCGCCAGGGCCATGAGGAGCGTGCGGCCCGGCCTCTTCGTTTGGGAGGACGTTCTGGTGGCCTGCGCCCAGGTGATTGGCGTGCCCGAGGGCCATTGGCAGGTGGCCCCTCGGGACGCGGCAGCGGGCAGAGCCAGCCCCGACGGCAGCCCGGCCGCTGGTGCTGCTGTTGACGTGCCCAGCGGGTCTTCGGTGAGTGTCTGTGCCCCTGCCTCCCTTCTGGCCTGCGTTCAGTGGCTCAGAGGGTCTTCGTGCAGGGCCCCCGCCCCAGCGGCTCCCGCAGCCACGCACACCGGGAGGGGCCGTGTACTGAGACTGACGGAGAGCCGAGACAGCTGCTGTTAGGGGGACCGCGCAAGATGCTGGGGTTTCGGAAGGTGGGCGGAGGGACCCGCGAGGGGCGGTCCTGAGGGGCATCTTGCAGGGGGCATTGGGTTTCTCAGTGGAACTGAAGATTCCAGCCACCTCGTCTCACTCGGAGGCCTTTTCCTGAGATCTCTGTTTCTTAGTGCAGGAAAAGGCATCGTCCCTGCACCGTTTATTTCTGAGTCCAGTTTGGGATGTTCGGCAGGTTGGAGGCGCCTGGACTGGACAGAGGAGCCTGCATCTCCCACCCGGTGGGTATGGCAGAGGTGTGTCAACGTGGACTGGGCCCAGGCCTCCAGCTGCACGAAGACAGCTGCCACCAGGGCCCGGAGACGGTTCCCTGGAAGAGACGAGGCACGGAATAGTCAGCGTGTCCCCCGGACGACAGAAGGGTGGACAGGCGGCCTCCGGACGGAAGCGTTGTTGTGACTGACTCCCACGCTGCCTCCTGTCTGAGACTGAGCCATCCTTTGTACCACAGCGGAAGGTGCTTCCAAGGCCCCTGAGGTGCTGGCGGTCTGTCAGCACCGCCTGAGCCTCAGGGAGGGTGGCTAGGGGTGCCCGCGGCACCGCAGACTGCAGACTGACTCCGAGAGGCATTTCAGGGCTAGCAGAGCCTGCCGGGATGCAAGCGCGGCAGCGCCGACAAACCACTGCCGTATCGCCATTCCTGAGGCGTGAGGTAGAAGCGCCTCATACCCAGGTGAAAAATGCAGACAAATGCTGTCTTTTGGTTGCATTGGATACCACTGCGACTCGTGTGAATAAAAGGTTCCAGGTGTGGGGACCACCAGCCTGCTGGTGGGGAGTCTTGTGTTCCCCCTGTGGGGGAAGGTGGGCCAGGAGGAGGGCCCCCACACTTGCTGAGCTCCTGGTACTCACCAGCTGTCTCACAGAAGTGTCCCCTAGAATGTAATTTTAGAGGTAAGTATTTTTGATGAAGATGAAGACGGAGGCATACAGATGTTAAAGTTGCTCAAGGTCACATAATTACAAGTGGAAAAAATGAAACGCTTGATGAGCTCAGGGGTTTGACTTCAAAGCCCTTGATCTTTCCCGGACACTTGGTCACTTCCCTGGATAGCAGGGTCGTGACTCAAAGTGCAAGAAAGTGAGGTTTTGTGGAAAGAGGGCCCCGGGGACATGAGGTCTCTCCAGACTTGGAATCTGCCACACTGGGTTTCTAAATTAGGGGCTGACCATCTGGAGCAAAGCCCTGGGTTTAAGACTTTTCTTTGTGGAAGTAGACGGAGACCAACCGCATGAAAGAGGCGAAGGCTATTTATTCAGAGCTGGCTTATAGCAAAGGGGTTGGCTTCCACCACTTGTGCTTGGCAGAGGCTCAGAGGAGTGGGCGAGCTGCCTACTGGAGAAAAGGGGGCTCAGGGTGCCTGATGGAGCTGGGGCGCTGCAGGGTCTCCAGAGAGTGTCCAGTTCACTGTTCAGGGGGCAGGTAGGTTGGTTCTGAGTTGGAAGCAGGACAGAGACTAGGGAGGCCATCAGCTATTGGTCCAGTCCTGGCCGATTGTCGCGGGGGTTGCTGTCTGGCTTCCTGGGTTGTCACTGGAGACAGCAGTCTGTCCTCCTGCAGGTCTGACTCCCAGCAGGCTGGCTCTCTGGGCTTGTGGCTGCAGGCTGAGGGTCAGAGCTCTGCTTTTGCAAGGTCCGGCCATTGTCTTATATACTGTCTTTCATCTTTCTCTTTGTGTTAGAAATATTAAAGAATTAGAGGACTTCCCCAGTCATCCAGTGGTTAAGAATCTTCCTGCCAATACAGGAGACACAGGTTGAATTCCTGGTCCAGGAAGATTCTACATGCTGCAGAGCAGCTAAGCCCTTGGGCCGTGACTGCTGACCCTGTGCTCAGTGAAACCGTGGTAGAGAGCAGCTAAGTTGCTCACTCAAGCTCTTGGTGTTATTTCCGAGAGAGAGAGAGCACACTGCTAGTTTCAGGAGTGTTTGTTGAGCACGTCTTCTGTAATGGGTGCTATCACAGGTGTTGTCCTGAAAGCGCGTTTAGGGATGGGGTTCAGGGCAAGAGACCCGAGTTTGATCCCTGGGTCTGGAAGGTCCCCTGGAGGAGGGCATGACAATCCACTCCAGTATTCTTGCCTGGAGAATCCCATGGACAGAGGAGCCTGGCTGGCTGCAGTCCATGGGTCACCAAGGGTTGGACACGACAGAGCAGCTGACACTTTCACTTTCACACGGGGGAGACAGTCCACGGGCGCCAGACCTGCTTGTGGAAGGAGGGAGGGGTCCTGTGGGGAGCAGAGGGAGGGGGTCTCTGGACAATGCACGCGGCTTGATGTTCCTGCAGCCTTGTCGGAGACCCAGTTCTTGCACAGATGCTTCCCAGAGAGACTCGATTTTGATTTTGCCTCCCCTGAGACTGAAAGTGAAAGTGAAAGTCACTTTTGCGTCCAACTCTTTGCAACCCCAGAATACCCCAGAATATCCTCCAGGCCAGGATACTGGAGTCAGTAGCCTTTGTCTTCTCCAGGGGCTCTGCCCAACCCAGGGATAGAACCCTGGTCTCCCACATTGCAGGTGGATTCTTCACCAACTGAGCTGCAAGGGAAGCCCAAGAAACCTGACACTGAGTGACCTTTAATGTAAAACACCCTGAGTCACAGCCTGGAAGGTTAGCGCCGCTGCCCCCCTAGGGGGACGGCTCAGCTCAGTCACTCAGTCGCGTCCGACTCTTTGCGACCCCATGGACTGCAGCACGCCAGGCTTCTCTGTCCATCACCAGCTCCCAGAACTTGCTCAAACCTCATGTCCATCGACTTGGTGATGCTGTCCAACCATCTCAGCCTCTGTCGACCCCTTCTCCTCCCGCTTTCAATCTTTCCCAGCATCAGGGTCTTTTCAAATGAGTCAGTTCTTTGCATCAGGAGGCCAAAGTATTGGAGTTTTAGCTTCAGCATCAGTCCTTGCAATGAATATTCAGGACTGATTTACTTTAGGATGGACTGGTTGGATCTCCATGCAGTCCAAGGGACTCTCAAGAGTCTTCTCCAGCCCCACAGCTCAAAAGCATCATGACTATTGGAAAAAACATAGCTTTGAGTAGACAGACCTTTGTGGGCAAAGTATTATCTCTGCTTTTTAATATGCCATCAAGGTTGGTCATAACTTTTCTTCCAAGGAGTCCCGACTCCTATGGGGGGCATCACAGGGACTGGAGTGGCTCAGTGGGCATCTCGCAGCACATGGATTTGATGCTGGTTGTGATGGATCAGACTCTCCCACTCTTTGCCGCTTCGAAGGTTTTCCCATGTCTTGGGTTTTGCTGCAAGGCCACAGGTTAGAGCAGGGCCTGGTAGTTGTCTGGGTGGCACACACGTGAATGCTCAGTCACGTCCGACTCTTTGCCACCCCATGGACTGCAGTCTGCCAGGGTCCTCTGTCCATGGGATTCTCCAGGCAAGAATACGGGAGTGGGTTGCCATTTCCTCTTCCGGGGGATCTTCCAGACCAGGGATTGAACCTGTGTCTCCTTTGTTGCAGGTAGATTCTTTACTGCTGAGCCACCAGGGAAGCCTGTGTTGTATGCTGGCCAGCAGAGAGCTTTGGACGGTGTGGTAAGAGGTGGTGCTGAGTGCCGTGGGGCCACTGGTTATAAACGTTCCTGTACAGCGGCATCGGACTGACACAGGGTGGCAGGGGTTTCTGCTCTGTGCCTGCCCTGCTCTTCTGGCGCGTTTTATTTGGGCGTCTCCTGTATAGAAGGCATGACTTCAGCTTTTGCCCCCAAGTAGTGACAGCAGTTGGTACCTCCTCTGTGAGTCAGTTTTTGTGCTGCGCTTTCTTTAAGGAAATTGTAGCTCTCCCGCCTGGGTCGCACTGCCCGATTCGAGGTGTCCCTGATTTCTGAGCACCTTGGGCTGTGTGCTCTGGGGAGGAGGCACTCCTGTCTGTTTGGTGGTCTCTGGTGAGGGTCCAAGTCGATAGGGTCTGTGATGTGTTGTCTGAAAGCCCTGCCCACCCTTTGCCTCCCCTTCCTTCTCCTCCTTCTCCCTGTTTTCTTTTCTTTGTTTTAAAATATTTCTTATTAAAGATTGAGCAAGTATGTTGGTTTCCTTCATTTGCTCTTCTTTGTTAATTGCATGTTGAGTGAGCCTGAAATGAGCAAGATTTTACTTCCCTTCAGTGATGATAACAGTTATTCATAACTGAGATGTGGACTGTGTGCTGGGCATTGAGAAGTGGCTTTTAATCCTCACACTCAGCCAGCTGGGATAGATGGTGTTTACCGTCAGTTAACGGGGAAAGGGTTTAGCTCAGAGAGCTTGAGGCACCCTCCCAAAGTCACACAGGCAGGAAGTGGCAAAGCAAAGTCAAACTTAGGTTGTCTGCGTAGACGGATGGTCTGATTCCAAAATGGGCTTTTAACTCCTGGAGGCCATAGAGCTGAATTGCCTTTATGTATCTTTATTATTGACAGGTATTTACTTTAAGTAAACTTCCTTGCCTTCGATAAAGATGGAGTATTTGAAAGCTTGTATTTCAGTCTTGCATTTTGCACTTTATTAAATATATTTATTATTCAGTCACAGGGCTTTATAGTGATGACCTTTCCTTCAACGTCTGCTAAGTTGCTTCAGTCATGTCCAGCTCTGAGCCATCCTGTGGACTGTAGCCCACCAGGGTCCTCTGTTCATCGGATTCTCTAGGCAAGAATCAAGCCCACATCTCTTGCATCTCCTGCATTGGCAGGCAAGTTCTTTAGCGTAGTGCCACCTGGGAAGCCCAAAGGGAAATGAATCCCTCATTAATAGACACACATGCTAATTGTTTTAAGTATTACACATTTTTAGCTGTTGCTTAGGCTTTGCTTGTGATACTCATGTCAACAGGATCTACTGTCTAGGCAGAAATCAGAATATTAAGGAAGAATACTTCTATAGTTTCCAAACTTTCAAACTGGACATTTTACATTGTTCAGTATATAAGTAGAATTAAAGCTTTACAAAACAATACTTACTATAATATAGATGATGCAACAGTATGATTTTTAATTTCATTAAATATGGAGCTGGTTGCCTGGAGCAATTAGACGTCCACAGGCCCGAAAAAAAATGAACTTTGATCTCAGCCTCACACCTTATACAAAAATTAGCTCAAAATGGACCATGGGCTTAAATGTAAAATGTAAAACTATTAAACTCTGAGGAAAAAAGAAGCAAAACAGAATATCTTTAAGGTTTGTGCTCGGTTGCTCAGTTGTGTCTGACTCTTTGTGACTCCATGGACTGTAGCCCACTTGGCTTCTCTGTCCATGGATTTCCCAGGCAGTAATCCTGAAGGAAATCAGCCCTGAATATTCATTGCAAGGACTGATGCTGAAGCTGAAGCTCCAATACATTAGCCCCCTGATGTGAAGAACTGACTCATTGGAAAAGACCCTGATGCTGGGAAAGATTGAGGGCAGGAGGAGAAGGGGACGACAGAGGATAAGATGGTTGGAGGGCATCACCGACTCGATGGATATGAGTTTGAGCAAGCTCTGGGAGATGGTAAAGGACAGGGAAGCCTGGCGTGCTGCAGTCCATGGGATCGCAAAGAGTCGGACACGACTGAGAGACTGAGCTGAACTGAGTACTGGAGTGGGTTGCATTTCCTCCTCCAGGGCATCTTCCCAGCCCAAGGATTGAACCTGAGTTTCCTGCGTCTTCTGTGTTGGCAGGTCTGTTCTTTACTACTGTGCCACCAGGGAAGCCCTTTAAGATGTAGGGCTAAGCAAAACATTCTTAGTTGGACTTGACACTGAAAGCACAACCTATAAAAGGAAAACCTGACACACTGGACTTCGTCAGAATTGAAACTTTTGCTCTGCTAAAGATTTTACCAGTGGGAAAGGGGGAGGGTGCTGGGAGAGAAAAGTTAAGAAGGGGACTGAAAGGAACAAACTACTCTTACATAAAAGGAAATTACAAAATAAGCTACAAGGATATATAGTATAGCACCGAGAATATAGCCAGTATTTTGTGATAGCTTTAAATGGAGCATAATGTATAACACATTGAATCACTATGTTATATATCTGAAAACTAATTTAATACTGTAAATCACCTTTAATAAAAATAAACCAGTTAATCAAACATGTCTTATTCCTGTGTAGAGGGAAAAACAAAAGACTGTGTTAAGAGGTTGAAAAGATAAGCTACAGATGTGGAGAAAATATTTAAAAACCACATATGTGATAAAGGACTAGTATTTAGAATATATATATATATTAAAAAAGAACTCTCAAAATTCAGCAGTAACGTAAGCAGTCTAAATAGAAAATACATAAAAGACACGAAAAGACATTTCATTAAAGAGGATGCACAGATGAGAAGGAAGCACATGAAAATATCTTGAATTTCATTAAGTATCGGGGAATTGCAGACTAAGACCACAGTGAGGTATTACTGCACACCTTCAGGAATTGGCTAAAATAAAAAATTGTGACCCCCACCAAATGCTGGTGAGTGTTCAGAAAAACTGGGTCATCCATGGCTGATGGGAATGGAAAGTAGTGTAGCCAGTCTGGAGAAGAGTTTGCCAGTTTCTTTTAAAAAAATAAAAAAGCAAAAACCACATGTGAGATGGTTAGGGAGTTTGGATGGACAGGTACACACTGCTGTATGTCAAATGGATAACCAGCAAGGACCTTCTGTATAGCACAGGGAGCTCTGCTCGGTATTCTGTCACAGCATAAATGGGAAAATAGTTGGAAAAAGAAATTGAGAAAGAGTAGACACATGTATGTAAGTGAGTCACTTTACTGTATCCCTGAAACTAGCACAACATTGTTAATCACCTAGCCTCTAATATAAAAGAAGAAGGAAAAAAAGAGAAAACTAAAACCTAAATGGGCAACTACCCCAGGACTCAGCACTTACCCTCTGGGGCAGGTTTATCCAGAGCGACGAGGACTTCGGTCCACACAGAATGTTTGCAGCGCTTTGTTCATCATACCCAGAAATTGGAGACAACCCAGATGTTTTCAGGGGCTGAGTAGCTTTAAGGGATATGGTACATCCAACCCTGTGGAACATGACTCTGCAGTAAAAAGGAACGAATTACAACAACCTGCGTGAATCTCCAGAGAATTGTTTTTTGTTCGGTTGCTAAACTGTGTCTGGCTCTTTGCGACCCTGTGGACTGTGGCGCACCAGGCTCCTCTTCCTCCACTGTCTCCTGGGGTTTGCTGAAACTCACGTCCGTCCAGTCAGTGATGCCATCCAGCCGTCTCACCCTCTGCCACCCCCTTCTTTTGCCTTCCGTCTTTGCCAGCATCAGGGTCTTTCCCATGAGTCGGCTCTTCATACCAGGTGGCCAAAGTATTGGAGCTTCAGCTTCAGTGACCGTCCTTCCAGTGAATATTCAGTGTTGATTTCCTTTAGGATGGACTGGTTTGATCTTGCTGTCCAGAGAGTTATACCGAGTGAAAAAGAAAGCCAGCTCCCAAAGTTTACACAGTGTATGGGTCCATTTATATAGCATTCTTGAAATTACAGTATTGTATAAATGGTGAACAAATTAGTGGGCCAGACGTTGAGAAGCGGGGAGGAGGCGGGCAGGTAGGGGAGTGATTATAAAAGGGCCATGTGAGGCATCCTTGTGGTGCTGGAAGTGGCCTGTATTTTGACTGTTTTGATGATGCCGGCATCCTGGTGTGAGATTGTACTATGGTTTTGTAAGATGTTAGCAAGGGAAGAAATTAGGTAAAGAATATATAGAATGAGGGGCTTCCCTGGTGGGAGTTGATGATGGACAGGGAGGCCTGGCATGCTGCGATTCATGGGGTTGCAAAGAGTCAGACACGACTGAGCGACTGAACTGAGCTGAACTGGTGGCTCAGGTGGTAACGAATCTGCCTGCAGTGCAGGAAACCCGGGTTTGATTCCTGGGTTGGGAAGATCCCCTGGAGCAGGGAATGGCAACCCACTCCAGTAATCTTGCCTGGAGAATCCCGTGGACAGAGGAGCCTGGCGGGCTACCGTCCATGGGGTTGAAAGAGTCAAACATGACTCAGCGACTGACACTTTCTATGGGATCAGGGATTTCCCTGATGGTCCAGTGGTTAAGACTGTGCTCGGGGGCCTGGTTTGATCCCTGACTGGGGAGCTAGATGCCACAACCAAGACCCAGTGCAGCCAAGTCAATCTGTTTTAAAAGATCATATGGGATTAGACATGTTTGTTTAACTGAATCACTTGGCCGTGCACATGAAACTAACACAATATTGAGTCAACTATGCTCCAATATAAAATAAAGATTAGGAAAAAAAAAGTATATGGGACTTCTGCTTTCTTATAATTACATGTTAGCCTATAATTATTTCAAAGTAAAAAAGTTTAATAAAAATATGTTGGTTGCTAAGCATGCAACATTTTGTAATTCACTGGACAACTCTTCTGGAGGAATTTAAGAACTTCTGGCTTTTCGAGAATCTTTATGATTCTTCTGAGATCTTATATGCCCATTATAAAGAAATCAAGCAATGCAGAAAAGTACACATGTGACTGTTTTAAAAAAATCTCCCATCAATTTGAAAGTGAAAGTCGCTCAGTCATTTCCGACTCTGTGACCCCATGGACCATACAGTCCTTGGAATTCTCCAGGCGGTATACTGAAGTGAGTAGCCGTTCCCTTCTCCAGGGGATCTTCCCAACCCAGGGATACAAGCCAGGTCTCCCGAGTTGCAGGCAGATTCTTTACCACCTGAGCCACAAGGAAAGCCCAAGAATACTGTAGTGGGTAGCCCATCCCTTCTCCAGGGGATCTTCGCGACCCGCTGCCATGAGAGTATTCAAGAGGAAATACTGCAAGTCTTTCCTTCACCACACACTCAATTTGCTTTCCTTCTGAAGACTGACACTACCCTCATTTTGATATCAGAAAGCCAAAGCTCAGAGAATTTGGATGACTTGGTCACACACGGAGTTAATGGCAGAATTGGCTCCTCCTTCCTTACACTTTGCTCGGCCAGCCCTGCCCTTTCCTCTCCTCCTCCCTTGGAGCAGCGGTTCTCCAAGTGTGGTCCTCCACCCAGCAGGCCTCTGTCACTTAAGAGCTTGTTACAAATGCAGATGATCCTGTCCCCACCCCTGTAATCAGCGGTTTTCTCTTTTTTTGCCTTGATGTGCAGCATGTGGGATCTTAGCTCCCCGATGAGGGATCGAACCTGCAGTGAAGCTCGGGGTCTTAACCACTGGACCACCAGGGCAGTCCCTTGAAATCAGAAGTTTTGTGTTGCTGAGGCCTCTGATGGTTCTGAGGGTACTCTGCAGCACTGAAGGTGCTTTGCCTTGACGGTGACGTTTGAGCAGCAGATTGGTGCACACTAAAAACACAGTGTGAGTGACCTCTCTCCACTGCTTCTGCTGCGCCTTCACCGCACGCACTTCTGTGATTCACGCATGGTCTGTCACTGGTCTCCCCCATTCAGCTCTGAGCTCCCTGTTGTGTGAGCTCCCGGGGCTCTGCAGGGCTCTCCAGCTCGTGCGTCCAGGTGCTCAGAGTCACTGACCAGATAAAGGAGCCGGTGAACTGGACATCGGGCTGATTGCTCGGTTTCTGTGCCAGCCCCGGTGTCTGGACAGTCGCTTCTGCTGAGTTGAGTCCTTGCTTTTCTTCCCGTGCTCCCTTCCACAGTTTAGGTGTCTAGTCTGCTCTGTACTGGACTTTGGAAATAAAAAATGGTTGAGTGTGTTGCTGTATTTAAAATGGGTAACCAACAAGGACCTACTGTACACCACATGGGACTCTGCTCAGTGTTATGTGGCAGCCTGGGTGGGAAGGGGGTCTGGAGGAGAATGGATACATATGCATATATGGCTGAGTCCCTTCCCTGTTCACCTGAAACTGTCACATTTGTTTATTAACTGGCTTATACCCCAATACAAGATAAACAAATGGTTGAATGTTAAAAAATGACTATGTCCCTCAACTGGAGTTGCTTCTGCATCTCAAGTCCAACCTCTTCCCCCTCTCTCTCCCAGATCCGATTCTCCCGCCTGGTTTGTTTTTACTGAGTTAATGCATCCTTACTCCTCACTCAGACTAGACCTCACCATGGTTCTTACTCTCCTCCTTTCACCTCTGGGTCTAATTAAACCTCATTGTACATTTCTTTCATGTGTATTTTTTCCTCTCTCTAGTCTCAATATTTCGGCTCTAGGCTAGAACCTCGTCCTGTTGCATTTGAATCGTTGTGATAAACATTGAATTCTTTCCTTGTCAGAGAATACTTTCTGTACTTCATTTTGCACAACGGCCCCAAACACAAATGAATCCTATTTGCTTTTGCAACCAGCTCAGCAAGGGTGCACGTTTTGTTAGAAGTGTTATTACCTATCTTTGGGCATCCCAAGGACTCTAGGGAGACAAACCTACTCATCTGTAAGAACAGAGAAGAATCCTGGGAGGGACCACGTGGGATGCTGGCAGCACTGTTGATTCTAGAATCAGGAGGCCTCTCTTCCTGGTTCTGATACTCGCTGGATGTCTCTGGAGACGTTCCTCCGTGTCTGTGCGTTTTGGTTTCATTCTCACAAGAGAGAGGTGTGATGAAACGTCCTGGTTGATCACACACAGGGCTGCAGGGAGGAGCAGATGAGATGCGTGGAGGAAAAGCTCTGCAGTCTCTTTAGGCGTTTACATGCTGTGGGGGTGACCCGGTGCAAACAGCGTTTCTGGGATAATTTAAAGCCCGGACATAGGTCTGCCTCAGGACACCAGCAGGTCCTTGTGTGTGGCACCCCCTGTGACACAGGGCACCCCCACCCCCACCCTGCACAGCCCTAGGGTCTCTACTGCGGAGTCACAGCTGCCCGAGGGTGCCCCTCCCCCACCCACAGCCTGGAAAGGAGGCTCTTTCCTGCCTATATTTGTTGGCATCAGCTCAGTGCCTTAGGGACCATGGAGAAGAGAGCTCACCGCCCACTCGCCAGTCCGCCTGCGGCCCCTGGTGGGGGCGGGGGAAGGACTGGGGGAGCCGGGCGGGGAGTCACTTTGTGGTAACTTGCCAAAGCCTTTCTCAACCCATCTGCTCACAGAAGTGACCCGCATGAAAAGTAAAAGATCTGCTGGAGACAGATGGACTGGATTAGTCCGGTACGTTTATGAGCTGCCAGGATCTGATAGCTTTCTGGGGAGTGCTGGGTCAGCCGAGGGGCGGGGGAGGGCGGGGGGACCGTCCACGCCCTGCGGCTCTGGCCTGGCCCCGGTCCATGAAAAATGACGCCTAGGAGGGGTCTCTCCAGTCCATTTCTTAACCTCCTTTAGGCTGTGGTGGCTTTCGTCTGTAACAGCCACCCACAGCAAAGGGCTTCTCTGAGGATTCGACGAGGCAGTGTGGTGACACGTGGATATGGAGAAGGCTTGCAGGACACGGGCTGGGATTGGGGGCGGTGAGGAGCGTTTGCTGCACGAATGAATGACTGAGTGCATGGGTGAGAACCCCTCTGCTCCTGGGACAGGACTGAGAGCGCGTGCGTCCCACTGACCCTGGCTGCTAACTAGGCTGGTTGCCTAGTTATCTGCTTTCACTTGTGATGGCTGAAGAGTGGACAAAGTCTGATTATTCTTCTGGTCACTGACAGAAATTCCTTTTTATCACTGTTAGACTTTGGAGGTGACACCTCTCTTTTCATACTTGACCTCTCATTCAGCTGCTGGCTACCCTGAGAGCACAGAGGACGATGGACTTCCCTAAGGTGACATTGCTTATTGGCCCCGGGGCCAGGACTAGGACTTAGGCATCCCTGATAGCTCAGTTGATGCTGGGAAGTTGAAGGCAGGAGGAGAAGGGGACAACTGAGGAGGAGACAGTTGGATGGCATCACCAACTCGATGAACATGAGTTTGAGCAAGCTCCAGGAATTGATGATGGACAGGGAAGGCTGGCGTGCTGCAGTCCATGGGATCTCAAAAAGTTGGATACGACTGAGCGACTGTACTGAACTGATGAGAATCTGCCTTCAGTGCAGGAGATTCCTGGGTTGGGAAGATCTGCTGGAGAAGGGAAAAGCTACCCACTCGAGTATCTTGGGCTTCCCTTGTGGCTTAGCTGTTAAAGAATTCTACAATGCGGGAGACCTGGGTTCGATCCCTGGGTTGGGAAGATCCCCTGGAGAAGGGAAAGGCTACCCACTCCAGTATTCTGGACTGGAGAATTCCACGGACTATATAGTCCATGGGGTCGCAAAGAATCAGACACGACTGAGTGCCTTTCACTTTCTAGGACTACAGTCCTCGGTCCCTTGAGCCCCAGCGACTCTGTTTTCTATATTGTGTGACTTTTCTGTTTCCAACCTTGATAATGCGGTGAATCTAAGATGCCTTGTGCTCTTTAGAGGGGAGGGTGCACTTCAAGTATAGAAAATGGCCCAGACTTGAATTTTTCTTTCATGCAGCTTTCTTGTGGCTCAGAGTTAATCCCTGTCTACTGACTGGGAACATAAAGGAAGTTGTTTTGTGTGTAAACTTTTACCAGAGTCTTTTTTTCACCTGGGAGTTTATTTGGTTTGGACTGTAATAAATCTCTGGCATTGGTTTCTTTATTTCAGAAGCACAGAGAACTGTAAACTCTTTTTTAGGGCATTGAGCCAGACTTGCCTCACGCTACCTCGTTTCCTCTTGCCTAGACGTTCAGTGAGTGTTGGTGAACTGGTGGGAGTCTGCCAGGGCTGGGCTGTGGATTGCACCCCTTCTCCCCAAGTGAAGGATGTACACTCACTGCACACCTGTTGGAGTAGAATCCCTGGAAATGGAGCTCTGGAGTCTAGAGGCCTACAAGAGCCCCAGGTGATTATGGTAGACGGTGAAGGTTGAGAGCCAGTGTCCAAGGTGAGGGGAGTCCCAGTAATGCAAGCGTCTTCTGCTTTCATCAGCTTAGAAGGGTTTGGGGTGCTTTCGGGGTAACTAAGAATATTGTGCAAATGTGGAAATTACATAAATGCTATATCCCAATAATTCAGATGGTAAAGAATCCTCTTGTAGCGCGGGAGACCTAGGTTTGAGACCTGGGTTGGGAAGATCCCATGGAGAAGGAAATGGCTACCCACTCCAATATTCTTACCTGGAGAATCCCATGGACGGAGGAGCCTGGCGGGCTATAGTCCATGGGATCGCTAAGAGTCAGACATGGCTGAGCAACTGACATTTTCACTTTTCACATCCTATTAATATTTACCGTGAGTATGTTTACCGGTCGCTCAGTTGTGCTGGGGGTCATCCACCCATTCTTCTTTCTCTTCATGGAATAATGCGATGACAGCTCGTCACGCAGAAGCACAGCGAGTCTACTTGGATTGGCCTCCAACGACCTGGGGTGTCTAGCGCCATGTAGGTATTTGTTGCCCTCCTGCCCGCTCCAGCTCTATGCCTGGCGGCTGATAAACGTCACCTCTAAGCAAGGCCTGTGGAGTCAGGCTGCCTGGCTCTAGCTGCGAGCCGTGCGATTTGGGGATAGCGGTAAGACTTGTCTCAGTCTCACTTTTGGGCAGCAGCTGCTGTCATCCCCCAGAGGGTTGCGAGGTTTGAGTGCAAACGCAGATGCAAAGTGTGTAGTTAGCGCCTCTACCAGCACATAGCAAGTGTGCGGGAGCGTTGCCCTGATTGCGTCATAGAGTGTTTCTTTTCCATTAGTTTATTTTTTAATCGTTTAGATTTTCGGTGTACGTATTCAAAGCTGATACATTTGTCAGAGATAGTTAGTTCATCCTTAGCCTTTGAACCAGAGGTTTCTTTAGCTTTAGCTTGTGGAAGGAAGCCACCACTTAGGCATCAGCCCCTTTAGCGCCTCGTTTCCAGTAGAGTGTAGCCAAGGGATTTCGCAACTGGAGCCTTTCCTCTGAAAGCTGATTTTAATCTGTGTATGTGATGGGTCCTGGAGCTCCATTTGCTTCTTTGGTTTCTTCCTGGACACTCCTTTGCGGTGAGTTCTGGCACCCGGGGATGGTTTCGTTGGGGCCTCATTCGTAGCCTTAGGGGGTGTGACCTTACGCCAGATGGAGCGCTGAAGTGCTGTCATTTATGTGCCATCCAGAATTAGGTGCTTCCTGTGGCCCGTGTGCCTTGCCTTGTTAGCACTCTCCCATCCAACTGATACTGTTTCCATCTGTTCCTCGTCTGCGCTCAGCCGCTCAGTCCTGTCCGACTCTTCGCAACCCCACGGACTGTAGCCCACCAGGCTCCTCTGTCATGGGATTTTCCGTGCAAGAATACTGGACTGGGTCTCCATTTCCTCCTGCAGGGGATCTTCCAGACCCAGGGGTTGCCTCTGCGTCTCCCAAGTCTCCTGCCTCCGCAGGTGGACTCCTTACCGCTGAGCCACCGGGGCGTCCCCGCGCCCCCCTGTTAGACGCGAAGTTCTGTGTGGACCAGGCCTCTGGCGGTTGCTGTCAGTGCCATGTCCTCCTCGCTTAGCGATATCTGCCACCTAGCGGGCGCTCACTAAGTGTTCGCGAATGATAACACAGCAGAACGCAGGCCAGCTCCACACGGTAAGACCCAGCTGTGTGGCGTGACATCCGCATCGGCTCGGTTCAGCGCCTCAGTCTTGGTGGTGCCAGTGAGCATGTCTGAGTAGCTGGCGTAGCTCAGTAATC
Organism: Antilocapra americana; assembly: GCA_007570785.1. Lineage (NCBI taxonomy): Eukaryota > Metazoa > Chordata > Mammalia > Artiodactyla > Antilocapridae > Antilocapra > Antilocapra americana. Next base: position 2,685,835 of record ML660768.1, read on the forward strand.
ATTTATTGAGTGTCGTACGGGCACTGGGGCTCGACGGACAGTATCTGAACCCTGCTCTCGTGGACAGCAGCCTGGCGGGATGGATGGACACACAGCCTTGACAGAGGGTGGTCAGTGTTAAGATAAAGGGGCATGCGCCGTGTGGCCTTGGAACAGAGGGTAGGGTTTGTGCTTTACTGACACAGGTAAGAAGTCCACACAATTGAAGTCACTCGTTCCGACGTATTCGTGCTTGTATGTGTGATAGGAAGCACCTCCCTTGGAGTCTGTGCTAAATAAACCCTCAGATGGCTTTAGTATGGATTGCATGGCTTTTGCCCGGGCCTAGTTTTTCCTTTCAGGAGCTTGGACCAGAGGCTCGGTGAGGAGGTTTTGGTTCCGGCTTTGTCACTAACCCAGACTATTTACTTCCTTTTCCTGGGCACCACATCCCATAGCCGTACCCGGAGGGTCGGGCCAGGTGATGTCAAGGGCTCTTTGAGTTCTGACTCCGAGGCTGATCGTTTCAATCCGTCTTCCTCGGGAGCAGAGAAAGAAGAAAGCAGTTTGGGCATCATTTACCTGCGTTCCTGGGGCTTTGCAGCCTGATTCTGGGGGGAGGTCGCTGTCAGCCCAGGGAGAGGCGTCAGCTGGTGGTCTGCTCGGTGCTGAGTTCTGAGGGGCCCGCAGTGTGTTAGCTTTCCCTGGCGGAAGTGGAGGCAGCTTCGAGGAGGGAGCACCCCGAGTGCCAAAGGTGGTGCTGAGTGCGCTGACAGGGAACCCCGGGGAGGCCTTCCGAGAATCCGTCTTCAGGATCCCACCCTCCGTGGCGACGCTGCTTCCAGCATGGGAAGTGGAGGATCGTCACTTGCATCCGGATGCTCTTCCACCTTCGCTCCGGCAGTGTGCAGGCGACAGCGGTTGAGTCGAGTGGTGCAGTCCCCTTCTCTGCTCAGCCCTGCTCCAAGTTAGGGTGACTTGAGGCCCTCGGGGGAGTTAACACGAGGTCTTGCACATCCGCTTGCTCTTCTCTCGGAGAACTCGGAGGGAAGGACGCAGTGTGTGCGGTGGGCGTCGGAGCCCGAGACCCCAGCTGCAGGTCGTGTTGCTTTCAGTCGGGGGTGAAGGCCGGAGGAAAAGGCTGTCATCCTCTAGCTCGATTTGACATGGCTGTTTTTAACGGTAATCATGGTTCCTTAAGTTTATGTTTTGCTTCATAGTTCACTAGGAACTTTTAAATCCATTAGCTCATTTTATCCGCTCAGCTGTTCTGTGAAAAAGGCAAGTTCGTGCCTTCTGTTTTCCGATGACTTCACTGTGGCTCGCAGAAGCTGAGAGCCTTGACCACGGTCGTGGGTTGAGTTAGCAGCTGGGCCTCTGGGGACCTGTTCCTCCCTTGCTGTTGTGGTGGTGCTCTGCACCCTGTAACGGGACACATTCGGGGTGGCCTTCTCTGGACCCCTTACATCTGGGGAATTTTAGTTCATTTCGGAGCCTTGAGATGGCCTGTCCTCTGCCTCCTTTCTCCCCAAGGTGTGGGCATTCCTGAAACCCTAGGCTGACCTTGGATATGTGTTTGGGATGGTTGTGAACCTTCTGAATGGACTGTCCACCAGGAGGGACCCCTGTGCCCACCTCCACGCTCATCAGAGCTTGACCTGAACATCCCTCTCGTTACGGGAATAGGGTGTGGTGTGTGTTAGGTTCGTTTCTTTTTGATTCAGGCTAGTGAAGGCCAGAGCTGAAGCCGCTAGTGCAGTCAGCGAGCTGTCTTCCAGTCGTGGCGTAGATACTTCCCCTCCCATGTGAGCACCCAAGGGTGCGGGCGGGCCACGTTCACGGGGTCGTCACGGCGGTGCTGCTTGGCGTCTGGGTCACAATCCGTGTGTGCGGCGCTGCTGCCCGAGGTCGTGAGGCCGGCAGAGGTGGCCATCTGGAGCAGGATGTGTCAGTCACAGGAGTTTTCACAGAAGACATGAGCAAAGAAGCCGCTTCAGAAGAGAGGTCTGGGGTTTAATCTCAGCTCCGAAGAGCCGCTGTGCGCCCGAGGGCATCGGGGTTTCCTGTGACAGAGGGGCTTTATTCAATGCCGTGTGACTGGGTTAGACTTTTCCCTGGACCTTCCTCCCGAATGGAGTGGGTTTTTCTCAAAGTCACACTGCCTCTCTGAAAAGTCTTAATGGTAATTCTATGGGTGGATCTCCCGCTCGTTCAACCCGAAGGATGACCTGCCGAGAAGCAGACTCACAGCTTTTCGGCTCTGGAAACCGGGTCTGGGCTCCGGCTCTGCTGCCCGAGGGAGAGGGTCGCTTTTTGAGCTGAAAAATAAGACGCGTGTCTGCGTCCTGCTCCTTTCTCGTTGCTGTTTCACGTCCCTAGGTCGGCATCTGTTCCCACTTTTAGGAGTCGAGTGTCTGGGGTAACATGCTGCTGGAGCGTGTTTTCCCCCACCCAGCTCTTGGACTTTGGATAAGTCACCTGGAGTCTCGGGGCGATCTCCCTTTTCTGTTATGCTTTCCTCGAAGGGTATTTGCAAGAGTAACCCCTGTGAAAGTGCTTTGTACTTTTTTAAAAAATTGAAGTATTGGATGATATATCAGTTTCAGATGCGCAGTGTCATGATTCAGTATGTTTATAGATGACGCTTCACCAAGAGTTATTACGAGATAATGGCTCTAATTCCCTGCGTTCTGCATGCTTTTCCATTTTGGAAGATTTCGAGCCTGTGTGTTTTCCTGAAGCAGATGGACTTGGCTGGGCTTGGGAACTTGGGTCTCGGGATGGCCCACCATCTGCTGACGGCAGCGCCCCCCTGGGCCCCAGCGGGGCTGCAGATAGCACGTGCTGCGTGCTGCGCTCAGTCGTGCCCGACGCTCTGCGACCCTGCAGACTGCAGCCAGCCAGGCTCCTCTGTCCACGGGATTCTCCAGGCAAGAAGACTGCGGTGGGTTGCCGTGTCCTCCTCCAGGGGATCTTCCCAACCCAGGGATCAAGCCCACATCTCCTGCATTGGCAGGCGGATGGTTTACCACTGAGCCACCAGGGAAGCCCTGAACACCTGCCTTCCTTCTGGGAGCCAGGGTTTGATCTGCCAGGCAGAGCGGGCCCATGGGACCAGGCCCCGGTCAGTCCCTGGCGCTGGGCCTCCATCAGGCTTCCCAGGGTTGGGGGCACGCGTCACGTGGTGGTCACTGTGTGACTCCATGGGGGGAGGGGGCCTGGGGGCTCGCGCCCAGTTCCCCCTCGGTTTCGCCCTCTGTGCCTTCTGGTTTGCCCACGCTGCCTTGCACCTTCCTGCTGTAATAAACCACGGCTCTGGGGGCTGCCCTGGTGGAGCAGTGATGAAGACTCACTGCTTCCACGGCAAGGGGGCACCGGTTCGATCCCTGGTTGGATAACTAAGGTCCCACATGCTGCACAGCGTGACCAATTAAAAAAAAAAAGCAAAACTAAAACCCCACAGCTCTCGAGTGTGTCTGTCTGAAGGAGCAGGACGCAGACACGCATCTTAGTTTTCAGCTCAAAAATCAACCCTCTCCCTCTGGCAGTAGAGCCGGAACCCAGACCTGGTCCTGTGAGTCCTAGCTGACTATCGAGCCTGGGGGTGTTTGTGGGGACCCTTGACAAGAGGTCCTTTTCTAAGCATTAGTATGTGTATGTATATATTTTTTAAGATAAAATGGGTATTGTATATCTTTGAGATCTCTTTTATTCAGCCAATACCAGTGAACATTTTTATCACATCACTAAAGCATTCTTTCAGAACACGATTGTCTCAAATTGTGACTTAAAGGTTTATGCAGCATTAGAAACGTGAAGTTTACAGTTCATCTTGCCATTATAGGTCATGGAGGTGCTCGTTTGTAGAACTGGGTGTGCGTCTCCGATTGTTTTCCTGGAACGTGGTTCTGGGAGTGAGGAGATGACGGCGTGACCGCACGTGTGGTCTGATCCCTGTGCCGCTGTTCACCGCCGAGGTGCTGTCCGCCCACCCCCTCGTGAGCGGTGCGCCAGGCAGCCCTCTCCCTGCGTCCTCACCGATACTGTCTGATCATCTGGAGCCGTGACTCTCGATCTGACCTGTAACAGACGCTGTGTCTTACTCTGCGAGCGTCAGCGAGGCTGAGTGGCGCATCGCGTGCGTGTGGCTCCTGTTTCTGACTTGTCTGTGCGGACCTTTGGGATGGAGGGTGGTGGGCTCTTCCACCTTCTGCTCAGATGTTTTCTGACTCTTAGTCTGGGATGTGGCGGGGATCTCCAAGACAGAAGGCCCTGCACCCGCCCTCTGCTGTGTCTGCCGCAGGCCTGCAGCCCACGGTTGTGCTGAGGAAGTGGGCTCTGGTTATGATACAAAGCGTGGGACCCTCAGCAACCACGTGCGTGTCGTGCGAGCCGATGGAGCAGGGACACGCAGGAAGCGGTGTGTACCCGAGGGCAGAGTGCAGGCTGTGCGCCTCGAGCCGCTGCCTCCGGCCCCTCCCGTGTCCCGGAGAGAGGGGCCCCTCGCGCCGTCTGCCCGACAGCCTCTGATTTGGCCCGTTGTCGTTTGCTGTCATCCCGGCAGCAGCGGCTGAAGGCCCAGCTCGGCTTAATCTGCACATTTGGGTGTTTGTGCTGTTTATAAACAATCAGAATAGGTGTGGAAGCCTCTTTACAGCAAGCTGGTGAATGTGGCAAAACGCAGGCCTCTGCTAGCCCCATCTGCATGGGTGCGGGCACAAAGCAGTCACACAGACACGTTTACCCATATTTAAATGTTTCTCATTAAAAAAAAAACAGGCGTTTAGTCACTGGCCGTATGGTTTAGAGACTTTGCTTGGCAGTGCACAGCTTGGGCTATAAGACACCTGAAATCCGAAGCTGTCTTAACCCTTGCCCTAACGCGATGGGTCCCCTCCCTGCTCAGCAGACACATACTTCCCCCCCCCCATTTTGAGGAGGGAGAGGTAGAGGGGAGGAGAGTGTTACCTTGCAAAGGCTTTGGTTTCAGTCTGTCCGTCCCTCCCCCAGTGCCTGTTCCTTGTGTATATTTCATGATGTGAGCCTTCCCGGGTGGTGGACACATCCCTTCTCCTCTTTCCTGCTGCACTTCTTTCCTAGAGAATTTCTCACTCTCTAAGATGTCATTTGGTTTGTCTGTCTCCCCCTCCCCACCTCCCCCAGGGCCAAGATGAGTGTCTCTTGCCTTCAGTTGCTCTGTCACCAGGACCCAGCACATGGATTAACCAATACCTGTTGAACGGATGGGCTGAAAAACCGATTTTTCTTCTTCCTTCTGCCACGTCATGAAAAACACTTTTGGGCAAAGCCTTCTGAAAGGGAACAGGGAACAGTGTCAGTAGTTTTGGTTGTTCAGGTGGCTGCCAATGGCTTTTCATCCTGACTCTTGTCACCTGGAGGAAGGCGTGGGGCTGGGGTGCAGTCACGGAGATGGGCCTTGCAGGGAAGCAGCTGAGTGTCCCAGCTTCTCACGGAGGGATATGGTGCTGCCATGTGTGTTGTGTGAAGAGCTGCCGGAGCCTAGAATCCCAGGCTGATAAATTCCTGAGCAGATAAGAGCAAAGCTCGAAGCACAAGAGTGTGATTTGCCCAAGGCCACCCAGATAGCATCACCAGGCCGTCCCAGGTGGCAGAGCGGTAGAGAATCTGCCTGCCAGTGCATGAGATGCCAGAGATGTGGGTGCCATCCCTGGGTCAGGAAGATTCCCCTGGAGAAGGAAATGGCAAGCCACTCCAGTATTCTTGCCTGGAGAATCCCATGAGCAGAGGAGCCTGCTGGCCTGTCCATAGGTTCCCAGAGTCGGACATGACTGAGCACGCGTGCGTGTACACACACACAAACACACACACACACACACACACACACACACACACACACACACACACACACACACACACCACCCCCAGGTAGAGCTGGGATCAGTACCTCTGCCTGTCTTCCAGAACCTGTTTAACTGCTTAGCACACATCCTGTTTGCTGCTGAAGCCATCTGCCTCGACTGGGAATATGTAACAGTAAGGGAGAGACTGTTCTCTGGTGTCACAGGCACAGGGGAAAACAAATAACCTGGCAGATTAAAATGCTGTTCACAAGTCCTGTGTCCAGAGAGCGTGGCCGTTTTCCACAATGCTTTTATATTTCACAGTGCCTATCATTTTCTCCTGAATTTTGTGAAACAAGGAAGACCAGAGAAGACATTGGGAGAACAGTCACTTTAGAAAAAGAAAAAAAAAAAAAACCAGAGAGTTACAATTTCTCTTTCGTATCCTCCATCCAGACCTTCAGGCTCCTGTGTAAGGTACGGCTGGGAGGTGGGGAGGAGCTGGTGTGCATGGCCAGGCATTATGCACAATTTTAGAATAACAGATGCAGCAGTGACCTGCCCCCTCAGAGCGGCCTTATTAATTTTGAATTCGAATGATGGGGGAGCAGATGGTGAGGTGGGTGCGGGTTTAGGCGTCTGGCCATCCATAGCGTTCACTTGCTCACATTGCGTTGGGATCTGAGACTGGCTGCACCCCCAGAGCCCTGGTGATGCTCCGCCTGCCCCCCCACCCAACAGCTGAGCTCTGTCTCATCTCCTGGATCCGGAGTGACTGCTCCTTTAGCGGTTGGGAAGGTCAGGTCGCTGCTTGTTTTGGAAGCATCAGCGTTTATTTGCACCACCCAGATTCTGAAGCCGAGCTGTCAAAAGGTTGTCTTCACTGTTGTCCTTCAAACCTGGGTGATGTTTTTACTTAATTACAGAAGCAAACACAAGTCATCTTTCACTGTTCATCGTGTGTGTTATCGACGTGAGTGAGACATGAACTCTGCTGCAGAGGTGCTGGGACTTTGTCTACACAAAAGTGTGACACTTCCAGCATAAATTGGGTTTTTCTAAATGATGACCCAGGCACGACCCTGCACACCAGAGTCGATTGTCTATTAAAGAGATCGCCTGCTGTTTTGTCTTGAGTCAAGAGTTTACTTCAGCGTTTAGCAAAAAGAGTAACTGAGCTAGTCTAGCTCCCTCTCGTACCTCCATACGACTTGAAGGAGCGTGCATGTTCCCCACCTCTCTCGAGGTCGGATGGCCCAGTCATCGAACGTCCTCCTGCCTGCCCAGCTGTCCCGCCCGCCTCCCCTTCCCTCCTCCTCCCTCCTCTGCTCTCTCATCAGGGTGACTGCAGCCCAAGGCGTGGTGTTGCTGGGGCTCCTGCTGCCACGTTGCGGTCCTCCTGTAGGCCGGCAGCTGTATCACTCCGCAGAAGGAGAGATGGAGGCGGTGGGAGCGAGGACCTCTTCGTCCCTTGTGCTGGGTATTTTAATCGTGGTGGAAAAACTGTCGGAAGGAAGTCGGGGATGTGCATGAGCGCAGAGGTGGTCCCAGTGGACAGGTGCCCGGCTGCACCACCCCAGCCCCCCACTGCCTCCCACGAGGCAGACTCGGATGGATGGCTTCCTCTCACATCTCACTTGTGAACTTGCCTCAAAGTCGTGTAACTGTGTTACAGGACTGTGTTCGTGCTTGGAGAGTAGGCCTCAAACTGCCTTTAACACAGACATTTACTCTTGCCACAAAGGGAGGCGAGCGCTGAAATCTGGGCCAGGAGCTGGGATGGCGGGGCTAGATAGTACAGAGGTCACCGCGTCCAGCCTCTCCCGTCTGGATGAGCCAGAAACAGGGCCTCAAAAGCGAATTTGCCTTTGAGCCTGAAGCCTGTTCACGGTGGCATTGCAACCAGGCCATGTCCCGAGCCGTTGCTCGGCGCTGTGATGTGCGCTTCCTCTCACACCTGTGTAACGTTGCCCGTCCTTCCGTCTTTTGCTCTGATGAATCGGTGCGTCCTTGCCGTGTGACAGCAGGCCCGAGTTGGAGTGTGGCAGCGTGCGCACAGTTATGGAGGCTTGTGCCTTTTTAAAAGTTGTGCTTACAGTTTCTTTCTTTCTTTTTTTAAAAACACATTTATTTATTTCTTTGGCTGTGTTAGTTGTGGCGTGTGGGCCCCCTGCCTAGGGAGTGAAAAGTCTTAGCCCCTGGACCACCGGGGACGTCCTTGCCTACCGTTTCTTGCTGGTTGCCAGGCATTCTTTCAGAAGGGAGTTGTGGGTGGTATATTTATATATCTTTTCAAAGGCAGCTTTGGTTAGAACCTCCTCAGAGTGAGTGGGGGCGGGTGGCCTTTGGTGACAGCTGCCCGCCTCGCGGGCAGACGTGAAGTCATCGCTCCCTGAGTGGGGACCGGCTCCCCATCCTCATCCCGCCCCGCTCTTGACTCAGTCTGTGTTGGTTTCCTAGCATCTGGCCATTTCTGGCCGCGTCTGGGTCTCCATCCTTCCTTATTTTAGCACACGCTTTCAGGGGCCGGAAAATGATGGCCAGTTAGCCCGGACATCCATGGGAAGGACAGTTTGCTGAGTAAACTGGACTGGAGGCATTTGTTCAGGAGGGTCAGTGCTTTGATTCTCTGACAGGTGGGCTGGGAAGCGTTTGGATACGTGGCCGTGTTCTTTCATGGTTCTTCCTCCTCACAGCGTTCCAGATTTTTGGAGTGATCCTTGTAATTGTCAAGAATGTCATCCTCGAAGGTCTAAGAAGTCAGGATTTATTCAGTGTTAATTTGATATCCAGAGCTCATTCCTGGCCAAATGTGTCAGTTAGCTGTTCTCCTGGCAGTCTTGTGGGAGGTGTTTGCTATTTTTCAGATGTCAGGGAAGTGCATGAGTTTGGAGACAGTTTAATCCATGAATAACTGAAACACAGCCAGGTACTTTTTGGCTGTGTCATTTACTAATCACTTTTAGGCTTCTTGATCAGGCCTGTTGAATCCTTGAGCCCTCCTGCACTCCTAAAGACACACACACACACACACACACACGCACATGCGCGCTCGAGCACACCCCTTTTTTTTAGAAGACCATAGCCCCTGCGGTGGCCACTGTCAGCCAGGCCCCCGTTTGCTGTCTCTGGTTTAGAAGCATCCCAAGCCCAGGGCTCCTTCTGTTTCTCTCCCCCTTCCCTGGCATCACTGGTCAGCCTACCTCTGCCCTGGGGATGGGGTGGGCAGAGGGGGGATCCCATCATAGGCTGGGGCTCGTTGGGAGCATATTCGGTTTGCTAATGACGGGATTTACTCTGTGCCGGGAACTCACAGGTGTACTGAGTAGAGGGGCATGTTTCGACTTCTGCCCTTCTTAGGGAGGGCGGCCTTGTGAACCCATCCTTACTTCCAACAAGAAAAACATGGCCTGCCTCTCCGTGCGTCTTGTATTCCCTCCTGCGCGTGGACGGACAGCTGTTCTTGTCCTCATTACTAGCTCAGCCCCTGCTTCTTGAGTCCCATGTCTTTTCCGGTCGTGGTAGGTGCTCTGCGTGGCTCTTAGGAGCCGGCTGGTCAGCGAACCCATACATGTGCTGGTCAGAGCTTTGCGAGTGCTGTGCCGGGAGCGCCCTCAGGGGCACGACAGCTCAGGGGTCACTTCGAGGAGGGTCCGGGTCTTATCAGCCTGTCTCTGTAGCTTGCTCCCCTGTAAGGTGCTCATCACATTGCTTAGAAATTCTCTGCTGTGTATCTCTCCTTTCCATTCAGTCGAGAACCGTCTAAGGATAGACTGTTGGCTATGAATACTTTTTAAAAAAAATATTCCCACTGCCAAGCAACAGTAGGATAAGAAAGTCAAGGGCTCATTGTTGTTTCATGAAAAAAATGGATGGGCTTAAGAGAGTTTTGCCCAGGTTGGCTTGAGGGGCCAGGATAGGTTCACAGAGGGAGAGACTGGGTTTGGGTTTTTGTTTTATACCTCTTTTATTTGAAATAAGTCAGACTTATGGAAAAGGTGCAAAACCAGTGCAAAGAATTCTTGTATGCGCTTTGCCCAGGTTCCCCAAATTTTATGACATTTGCTCCTTCTTTGTTTTTTCCTCAAATGTTTGAGGGTTGAGGATAGATTACAGGGGTGGGGAGCAGAGCGGGAAGAGACGAGGTGAGCTGGGAGCCTTTCCTGGTGTGAGAAGGGGGTGCCTGGGCCTGGTTGGAGTCTTATGTCCTTAGGTCAGTTGCTTATCCTTCGTGAGAGTTTTCTGTTTATGAAATGACAGTGTGCCCACGCTCTCCCTGCATGCCCACGCCCTCCTCGCGTGCCCAGGCCCTCCCCGCGGATCACATTGTTACGAATGTTTCTGAATGATATGTTAGGAAGAGCAGTTCCCATTAGGTTTATTGAGGTTTCCTAGAGTATAGGAGGGAGACTAGAGTCAGTTTCTCTGGAGGAGGAAGATCTGTGGTTTATTGAGAGCTTACTGTGTGCTGGGAATGCTCTGTACTGTGAAGTTACCTGTTACTTTTGTTGAATTCTTATAATTACCTTTAAAATGGACATCACCCTTATATTTTTTTTATCACAGTGATGGTAGTGATAGTCAAAACTTTTCGTACTGAGTTCTCCACGTAAAGATATTAAAACCCCAAACCTGTTGACAGGGCCGTGCTCACCCTCATTTTCTGGAAGAGGCAGGTGGTACGATAGGATATGACAGGACATGGAGGGAGCGGGCATTATGGATGGCAGTGTGCCCGTGCGCTCAAAGCCACGCTTGGCATGTGGCGAGTGGAGCTTCATCCCGGTCTCTCCAGCACCAGGGGCTCCTAGCTCCCTCGCTGCGTGGAGGCCCCGGAGCCCTCGTGTTTCCGTGGATCCCGGATCACCTGTTCTGTGGGCACCGCACTCCAAAGCCCGAAAGCTCTAGGGAGGCCAGCCGCCGTCTTTAATTGGCTTCCGTTAACACTCCGGCATATGTCACGCAGGCCTGCAAGCCCGTGCCCTCCCCGTGAGCCCATGCCATGTGCCCATGCCCCCCTCCCACGAGCCCACGCCCTCCCTGCGAGCCCATGCTGTGTGCCCACCCCCTCCCCGCGAGCTGGGCTCCACCTGCCGTGGAGCAGGGGCGGAGCTATGCCCCCAGCCCGCCCCCCCCAGCCTCCTCCTCCGCGCCTGCTGTCAGCGGCCCTGGAGGCTGGTCCTCCCGTGCTGTCAGACAGGTGGGGATGGGAGAAGGGCCTGGGGCCTCGGCCACGCTGACACGTGACAGGAGCCCAGTGAATTCAGAGGCCAGATTTCGGCTTCTCTGGTGGAGGCCTTTCACAAAGAGGGCAGCAAAGCAGAGGACGATGGACTGGGAGTCCATCGGGGTGGAGATGGTTTCGGAGGCTGGTGGATCCAGCCCAGATCACATCCACATGTCTCCCTGTGGTGCAGGTTTAGCATTCATAGCAGGGAAACAGCTGGCCTGCCACAGTGGGTTGGGCCCCTCATCTCTAACCAGCATCCCCATTTTTCAGATTTTACCAGGCTTTCCTTAAAATACAATTCCTTATTTCCCATTTAATGTATGCTTTTTTTTTTTTAAGAGACTGGAGCCTAAATCCAGCGCCTTAGACCGCTCGGCCACGCTACCTGCGTGCCATTTAATGTATGCTTTACTGGCTATAAATACTGGGGTGGTGGCTTAGTCGCTACGTTGTGTCTGACTCTTGTGACCCGTGGACTGTAGCCCGCCAGGCTCCTCTGTCCATGGAATTCTCCAGGTCAGAATACTGGAGTGGGTAGCCTTTCCCTTCTCCAGGGCATCTTCCCCGACCCAAGGGATCAAACCCAGGTCTCCCGCATTGCAGGCAGATTCTTTGCCAACTGAGCCACCAGGGAAGCCCCAAATACTGGTACATACTGAATTTTTAAAATTACTGCACTATAATTTTTAAGTTTTTATTGTCCCTTTTATTGGGCCTGTCTCTGGTGAACTGAGCACTTCAATTATGCAGGGCCCTTATCGGGAGAAGCTCCCTAAAATGCAGCTCTTATGCCCCCGAGCTTACACTGTTCTGGTTGCTTCTGCAATGTTGGAATTGTTTCCCATGTCTTGGATTTCAGGTTTTCCTTTTTGGGGTTTATTTCCCTGAATACCCAGATCAGAGGTGAAAAAACTTTTCCTGTAAAGGGTCACATTGTAAATAATTTAGGCTCTAGGTCGTGGATGTAATCGCTTTACCCTGCTCTCCTGGCGCGAGAGCAGCCTTGACAATACGCGAATGAATGGACATGGCTGTGCCCTGGTAGAACTGTGTTTACAGGAATAGGCTCCAGGCTGGAATTGTCAGTTTCCCTCCCCACTCAGATGGAGGAAGATAGAGATAAGCTCAGGCACAGACTGAATCCTGATACCGGCTCATCTTAGAGCTGGTTGAACCTGCCCGTTTGCAGAACATCAGTCAGATGCAAGCCAGTCTTTTGGGCATCACTGCTTAGCTGTTTTCCTCTTCTGCCTGCTCTGCCGGTGGTTTGAGTTCAGCTTCTGTTGGGGCCCCTGGTGCTCACTGAGGCTGTGGGGAGGGTGAGTGATGACCAGTGTTTCCGTTGTCCTTGGAAGGAGTGTTGCCGCTCCCCAAGCCTGCGCTGGACAGCCCTTCCCTCGGTGTGTCCGACTCAGTGTGGTTTAGGGCCTGGCCTCTCTTAAGTGGACCCTGTGGACTGGGAGCTCTGGTAGACTCTTAGGCTCCATCCCTGCCTGTTGAACCAGTGTCTGCGTTGTCTGTCTTTTTTTTTTTTTTAGAGATTTTTTTTTTCTTGACGTGGACCATTTTAAACTATTTATTGAATTTGTTACAGTATTCCTTCTGTGTTTTGTGTTTTTTTTGTGGGGGGAGAGGGTGGTTTGGCTGTGAGGCATGAGGGATCTTAGTTCCCTGACAAGGGGCTGAACCCACACCCCCGGAACTGGAGGGCCAAGTCTTAACCACCGGACCACCAGGGCACTCCCAGAATCTGTATTTTCATAAGACCGCTCCGTGAGCTGTGGCCCGCAGGAGTCCGTGAGAAGCAGTAGCTTACAGGACTCCAGCCTGGAGGACAGAGAGGAAGGCCTTCTAATATTGAGAGCATCATCAGCTGTGGAGCTGTGAAGGCAGAACTGAGGTCTTTTGTGACTCCCTGCCGGTGCCACAGTTGCGTGTCACTTTCCCGACTGGAAAGAGGTGCCGCAGCCCATAGTGGCGTGGCGAGAGTTCTAGACTAGTTGACAGTTTGAGACCCCAGCACTGCCCTCCGTGTGGCATAACCGGCGGATCCCCCCATCTCCTTGTGCCCCAGTTTCTCCTGCTTGACCCGAGGAGGTTAGGGCAGGACTGGGGGTGAGAACAGTGCTTCCTCTTTGAGAGACCATGCGCTGTGACCCTCCCCTGCCCCTCCGTCTTGAGGAGGGGATTCCATCCTCATGCTCCCGTGCGACTCCCCTCCCCGCTTTCCTTGACTGATGGGCTGCAGTTTCAGGACAGCTGGCCCGGGTCAAGGGAGAGGTTTAATATGCGCTGTGATTGCAGAGCTTTAGAACGACTGAGAAGAGAAGCCATCAGGCAGAGGCGTCACCATTTCCGTCTGTCACTGGGACAGTCCTGGGGACGAGTAGGCTGTTGAGCTTGCCCACTGGGAAGGTCTAAAGCCTTAGAGGTTCTGTCAGCCTCCAGGAAGCCTCTGCCTCCGCTGTCCCCAGCAGATCCCAAGGTCTATTTTCACATGACTTAATTAAGTCAGACTTTTAAATTCACATCAAGTAGTGGCCGGAGAGATGTATTTAATCTAGTGGGAAGTGTGAAACAGTAATGGGAAGTAGCTCTTGTCTCCGTTGTGACAAAATCATGATGTCTTACAGCTGGCAGCGTGTCCTGGTGACCCTGGGCCTCCCTACTCTGCCCCCTTGGGGAGTCAGCAGCTTTCTCACCCTGGACTCTCGCTGCTTCCTCCTCCAGGAGGCCTGCTGTCCCTGCGGTCACTCTGGACATCTGCGGAGCCTTAGGTGTTCCGACGGGGCAGCTCGTGGCCGCAGTGTGGGCTGGCAGGGAGGACAGGCTTTCGTTCCTCGTTGAGAGGCCTCCGTGTCTTTTGAGCCTTAGCAGTAAACAAGGATGTCGCAGCCCTCAGCAATTCTGGCCCTCTGAATGTGAATTTCGGGGTCCTAAGGGCACTCAGGAAGGAGACGGATACCTGCCGTCAGGCGGCAGAGAGCGCTGAGGACCGCAGGATGTGAAAATCAGGGGATCCTGGCCCGGACAGTGGAGATATGGACACGAAAGGGGTGACTGCAGTGAGCCCAGACTCTTGCGTCTCCCCACAGAAAAACGCTAAATTCCTGAACTTGGGATACCCGTTTTCTTTAGTTAGCCATAATCTTTTGATGTCCAGACTACCTGCCCTTTGTTGTGAGACTCCTGCATAACCTGGCCCCTCCCCTCGCCTCCTCTGGGCCGTTCTCTCAGGACCACTTGAGAGATGCCATCTCCTGGACTTGAAGTCCCAAGAATTCCCACCGAATAAAACATATAGCTCTCAACTCTTAGGTTGTGACTGGTAAGTCAGCACTCTCTAAGTGATGCTTCTCTATTTGGGGATGGTACCAGGGCCCCTTCTGTGCCCAGTGGCCTGAATTGGCACCGTCCCCAAGGGCTTTAAGGCAGGGTGGTGTCACAGGAAGCCACCAGACATAGGTGTGCCATCAGCTGGACTCGAGCCTGGAAGTCCCTGTTCTCCTAGGGCTTCCAGGGCTACATCTGTGACCCCAGAGCTGTAGGTGAGAAGCACTTGTGGTGAGAATCCCACCAGGAGGGTGACAGGTGTGTTAGCGAATGCTCCAGCCCCTCTGCGTCTCTGTGTGACCTGACCTGGGAGGATTGCTAACAAGGGGTGCAGGCCCGGGGGCTGGGGGCTGGCTCCTCCCCTTCGCCCCAGCCTGGTCTTTGCTTCCTCAGCAGGGTCTTTGGTGGAGAGGGTCCGTCAACTCCTGCAGCCAGACATCTCCCTCTGACCTCGCCCGCTGAAGGGGCTCTGTCATCTCTGGGAGGAGCCAGAGCTGGTTGGGGTGTCCTTCCTCCCAGGTGTGTGGGCTGAGCTCATCCAGCTCACCAGTGACATGTGGAGAAAGCCTGTTGTTTCAGCGAGGCCAGAGCCCACGTTATCAGTTCAGTCTTCCTTTCCTTTCCCCTTTGTTTGTTTTTATTCCTTCCTCTGATTAGAAGGAAAACTCATTCAGGCGTAAAAGCGCAGTACAGCTTTATGGTTGTGGAGAGAACTTGATTCACTAGAGCTTTCTGAGTCTTTGCCTGAGACTGCACCTTGCTTTCATCCTTGTAAAAGCACAGTTAGCTCTCTGATGCTAGGCCAGTCCAGTGTTCTCACTCCTGTCTGTTGCTGTTGGGTGCCAGAATCGTTTCTTAAAATTCCATTTGCCTAGATTTTCTTAAAATTCCATGTACCCAGCCTGATCAGATAAAAGACGCATGGTGTCTTCTCCTTAATTTTACTTCACCTTGACTAATTAGGGTTTTATTTTTTTTGTCTCTGACCCTTAATTATCCACCTCTAACTTTTCAGCCCAGAGTCCCAGACTATGAAGAGGGAGGAACAGGTGCGTCATCTGCTCAGACCAAGGCAGCTGCTGCTTTCTGTTATGCAGATTAGTTTTGCTGGTTCTAGAAATTGCCAAAAATGGGATCATGCAAGTCTGCCTTTTTGTGTGCCTTGCTTTGTTCACTCAGGTCCTTCTTTTAGGTGGGACCGCGCAAGTCTGCCTGTGTCTAGCTTCGTCGTCTTAGGTCCTTCTTTGAGATTCCTCCGAGTTAAGCAGTTGGGTAGTCTGTTGCTGTTTTCGCTAAGAAGTACTCCACTGTATGAGCACTTCGTTGTTTGTGACCCCTGTGTTTGTTGCTGCTTGTCATTTGTTGTTACCCTCATGTTTCTTATTGGTTATTTAGCTTGCGTGCCGTTATTGGTCATTATGAGTAGAGCCACTGTTTTTGTGTAGACGTGTGCACCGATTTCTCCTGGGTAGGTACCTTCCAGGGGAATTCCTGGGTCAGGTAGTGAACGTCTGTTCAGTTTTCTAAGAAACTGCCAGCCATGCTGTGATGTCGTACCACGTGGACTCCCTGCCGGAAAGCTAGGGCTCTGCTGCCAAGGCTTGCTCTGGGCTGTCTTCTAAATTCTGGTCTTTCTGGTGGATGTGTAAGGACGTCTCACTGTGATTTAACCCGATGATTAATGAGTCTATATGCAGGTGCATGTGAAATAAACGATTTCAGTGAGAATTTATAATTCTGTCTCTCTGATCTCTCCAGACACAATACCACGTGAGCTGGTTATCATAGGCTGTACGGAGCCTTGACACTAGGAGCCTTGGGGTCTCCAACGCTGCTTTTTACTCCCCAGTGTTTGGCTATTCTAATCTGTTTCATTTTCATGCATTTTGCAATCAGCCCTGCAATATAGTTTTTCTAAAAAAAAAAGAGACTGCTGGGATTGTGTCGAGTCTATCGATTAATTTGGGGGAGAACCTCTCAAATGGACGATGGTAGTATTTCTCCTTTGCTTAGATAGTCGCCAAGTTTTCTCAGCAGCACTTCACAGGTGGTAGTTTACAGGTCTCTCACATGTTTTGTTAAGTTCATCCTTAAGTATTTCGTGTTTGATACTGTTATGAATAGTGCTGGTTTTTCTTTTTCTTTCAGTTTTCAGTTGTCCCTTGCCTAGTGAGGAGGTTTCCTGTTTTATAGAGAAGCTGACAAGTAAGGGGTGTTCCCTCTGCACTGAGTCGGTTTGGGGAAGGCTTTGCAGAGGAGGTGACGTTTGGTTGTACCTACAGAAATCTTGGTAGGAGGAGAAGATGTGTGCCAGGGCAAGGGTATTTCAGAAAGCAGCACTGCTGAGGGCAGGCAGGAACACAGGGCGTGCTCTGGAAATGAGAGGTAGCTGGGTCAGGCCTGAGGTGGAGTGTGGCCAGTGATGAGCTTATAAGGTCACTGGGGCCAGAGTCACAGGGGGTTTACTATTGGGCAAGGTTAAAACTTTATTCTGTGAGCACTTGGGAGTCCTTGGGTGTTTATGAGCTTGGAAAATGAGCTTTTTTTTTTTCATTTATGTATTAAAAGTTGTGGTAAAATATACATGACATAAAATGTACCATTCTAGCCATTTTGAAGTTCATGGTTCAGTGGTGTTAACTTCACTCTCGTTGATGTACGCCATCACCACCACCATCTCCAGGACTTTCCCTTTTTCCCAAGCTGAAACTCCGCGTCCGTTGAACACTAACTTTCCACCCCTGTCCCCTAGCTCCTGGCAACCACCTACTTACAGTCTCTAGGAGTTTGACTCCTCTGGGGGCCTCATCTAAGTGGAATCCTAGGTGTTTGTCCTTTTGTGACTGGCTAATTAACTTGGTTCCCTTAAGGTTCACCCAAAGTTCCTTCTTCTTCTTTTTTTTTTTTTTTTATGAGGGCTGCGTCGTGCATGGATTTTAGTTCCCTGACTCAGGATCGAACCTGTACTCCTTGTAGTGGGCCTCAAGAGTCTTTAACGACTGGACCATCAGGGAAGCCCATCAGTTCCTTCCTTTTAAAGGCTGAATCATATTTCACTGTATGTATAGATCACATTTCATTTAGTCACTCATCCATCGGTGGACACTTGTGTTTTTTCAACCTTTTGGCCGTTGTTAAAAAGCAGAGGCCCCTAGAGAGCAGGAATTAGGAGCAAGAAACTCTGACCTAAAATTCTCAGTGGAAGCGTTCTTCATAGTACCCCCCATGCTTTCTGGCTGTTTTTGTTTATTTGCATGCTATTTGTCTCTCCAGCCTGAATGTTAAGATTATGTTTGTTTTGCTTATCATTGCATACGCTATAATTAGGTCCTCAAGTATTTTTGTGAGTTTTTTAGTAAATATTTGTAAAAAATCCTATAAAAAGTAGAGCGTTTTTTATAATCTTATAATAAGTAGAGCAGATTTAATAATTTACACTTTTCTTATCCATCCTTTTGCTGTCGTGCTTCGTGTTCTCACGTTGCTTCCTGCTCCAGCCTTTCACCGCGCCATTTCATCCTTCGTACCACTACCAGAATAGATCACCTTTCCAAAGATGGAGTTCAATCAATGGCGCTTTTCCTGACAACTAAGGACCCTGTCTTTTAGAGGATTATGGTTCCATGAGTTCAGGTGTTTATCTGCTGCTCTAGATTGTGATCCCTTGGATGTCAGAGACTTGCCTTTGAAGACATCGCGTATAGTGTCTTAAACAAGGTCACATTTAACAACTTATTACTGAATTAAATTGAACTGATATAAGTGCAATGAAAATATACACTCTTGCTATGGTATTTAAAAGTCTTCTCAGCAGCCAGCTTGGTTTTTGTCAAGTCTCGTACCAACTTAGGAATCAGGCCTCATGAATCAGGGAATCTGGTTCCTAAGGTCTTGTCAGGGTGCACGCATTGTCGTGGTTAGTTAACAAACACGTCCAGATCTAGGGTTTGTCTTTTGCTTTCTTCAAAACAATAGCAGGATATTTTTATTAGGGCTTGCATCATCCATCCCTGTATTAATCTGACCTTTAAGAATCACGATTATTTCTAGAAAGAATGTATCTGTGGATTTTTTATTTATTTATTTTTTTCCTGTGGATTTTTATACTGATTCCTTAGGGGGCTTCTTGCCAGCTGTGTATAATCCAGAAGGGGAGAGTCTTAGAACTCAGAATATACATACACGCACCTCCTCCTTTAAAGACACAGACTTTGCTTTGGGATATTGATAAATCTTTTAAAGATTCAGAATCTGTGCTGAAACTGAGCCCTTGTTGTCCTGAGTCCAGTTCAGACACCGTGACCTTATTTATTGACTTTCTCTTTGCAGACTAGTTTCTCTTTGTAAACTAGTACACTCGATTGGATGTCCCTGAACTCAGAGGCCTTCTGTTATTCACAGCAGCTTCTGGAATCTCTGCTGTGGTCTTGCCAACCAGCCCAGCACTGTTATTAGCCCACGTTATGGACGAGGGCACCGGGAGTCACAGAAGCTTAGTGGTCTGTGCTCAGTCATCCGGTCACTCAAACAGTGGTCAGCTAGGGTATGAGGGAGTTTTAGACGTAGTCTGGCCAGGGGAAACTTTCCAGCCAGACGGCATCTAAAGTGGTGCTGCTTTTTCTGAGATTTCTCAGCTCAACCTTTGGGCAGCCCATTTAGATTATCTGCAGAGGCTGTGGAAATATTTGGAAGAGTCTGCATGAAGAGTCTCAACTGCAGCCCTATAAGGGAAAATATGCAAGCGCTTTGCTGAGCGCTGGCCCCTTAGCTTCGGTGCCACCCTCTCTGTCCCCACCGAGTCTCCCCGCGTCTTCTCCTGTCGTGTCAGCGGAGCCTCAGCGGAGCAGACCTGGCCAGGTGATGACCGGACAGTCCGAGAAGATGAGCTTGCCAGACTCGTTCTTGCCCTGCTTTTGATGTGCTTCTTCTCAGACTGTCCACAGGAGATGCGGTCACTGACTGTGAGAAGGCAGTCCATGGTATTTTTCTCTGCAACTTTCTCTTCAGAGCAGATCTTAGGAATTTTGTCTGTTATGGAGCTCTGGAAACGAGCAAGTGAATTAATCCACCACACACGTATTGAGGGTCTTAAATTGCTCTCGCTTCTATGTCAGGCATGTGTTCAGCATTCTAGGTACAGAGAGAAGTCACGCATGGTCCTGGACTTCAGCCTGCGTGGGGTCAGGTGGAGGGAGAGACGGGTTAACTGTGGGCTCAGCATAAGGTGGGACGTGATTGCAGTGCAGGTGGTCTGGCATCTCCCAGGGCAAATAGGGAAGAGGTGGCTGGTAAAAGGAGTGTGCAGGGGGGATGTGTTGGGGGAGGAGACAGGGACACCCAGGGTTCAGGCTCAGCACAGCAGCGTGAGCTGAGGTCCAGGGCGAAAGCAAGCCTGGTTTATGTGGGAAGCTGGGTCTGTTCCTGGACCTTTCTCTTCCATACTGTTGATCTCACTGGGAATTTGTGTATCAGTATAACACCATTTAAATGATAGCACTTCTCTGTTATGCTTTAGTAGAGGATATGGCTGGCCCCCTTCGTTGTCTTAGACATCCCTTATTTTTCCCTATAAATCTTAGAATCGGTTTGTCTAGTTTGAGACATAAAACAAAAGAACGTTTGTTACGTGTGTCTTGGGCTTGCGTTAAGTTTACCTGATGACTTGCCGTGAATTGACATCTTTCTGATGCTAAGTTTTCTGTCCAAAGACAAGGGGTGCCTTCTGTTTGTTCAGGTTTACTCCTTTGTTTTTCAGAAGTGCTTTGAAATTTTCCCTATATAAGTTTTACATAAGGTAAATCAAGTATTTTATGTTTCAAGTCACCTTTTTAAATGGAATTTTCTCTTCTATTTATATCTTCTGTTTATTATTTGGTATAAAATATTAGTGTTGGCTGCTCAGTCGTGTCTGACTCTTTGCAACCCCATGGACTGTAGCCTGCCAGGCTCCTCTGTCCATGGGGGTTCTTCAGGCAAGAATACTGGAGTGGATTGCCATTCCTTTCTCCAGAGGATCTTCCCAACCCAGGGATTGAAACTGGGTCTGCTGTATTGCAGGCAGAATGCTATGCAAAAGCAGTAGTTTTTGTATATCCTACTTTATTAACATTTTTTGGTCATAGTTTCACCTTTTATCATGGATTCTCTTCCGTTTTCTAGGTATGCTTTCATATCAGCTGTGCACAGAGATAATTTTATTCTTTTCTTTTCCAGTCTTAAGTTTCTGATAGCATTGACTAATACTTCCAATGCAGTGTTAAAAGCGATTGAAGAGACGGGCCTCCCTGACTTGTTCGTGACCTTACTGGAAATGCCCAGAGTGTGTCTTCATTAAGGAAGATGTAATTTTTGTTGTGTGTTGATGTCTTAGTCTGTTTGGGCTGCTGGAATGAAATGCCACACACAGGGTGGCTTACAGACAGCAGAAACGAGTTTCTCCTGGTCTGGAGGCTGGGTGGCCAAGGTCGAGGTGCTGCCTGGTCGGATCCTGACGAAGGGCCATTGCTGAGTTTTCCAAATGTGCTGGCATGTTGAGGGCAGCACTTTCACAGCATCACCTTTCAGGATAAGAAATAGCTCAACTGGAATTCCATTACCTCCACTAGCTTTGTTCATAGTGATGCTTCCTGAGACCCACTTAACTTCACATTTCAGGATGTCTGGCTCTAGGTGAGTGATCACACCATCATGATTATCTGGGTCATGAAGATCTGTTTTGTACAGTTCTTCTGTGTATTCTTGCCACCTCTTCTTAATATCTTCTGCTTCTGTTAGGTTCATACCATTTCTGTCCTTTATTGAGCCCATCTTTGTCTGAAATGTTCCCTTGAATTAAAATAAAGAAAAAGACAAAGGTATATCCTCCAGGGCTGATATCTAATAAAAGTAATAATTTTTACTGCTTCATCAAAGGCGCTCTTAAGTGAAAGTAGCATCCTATAAATTTTTTCATGTATTTTTATCAGTAGCATGTAAGTGAAGAATGTAATGACCGAGAGTCCGGTTTGATGTTACTGCTTTGATTTGCCCTAAGATGCCAACAGCTTAACCTCCCTTTCATTTGCACCATTAGTGCAGGAAATAGTGAATGATGACACAGTGTTGTGAAAAGTTTGACCTCGCGGATGCCCTGAAAGAGTGCTGGTGTCTCTCAGAGGTTCACATTGTGGGGTGAAGCTCGCTGACGTCAGCTCTGCGGTCCAGTCCTGTGGGAGTCAGAGGCAGAATCTGCCTTAACCCTCGAAATCAAAGGCATGACGGAAGTCAGGCCTTGAGCTGACATCGAGGTCCTCCCCGGCTGTAACTGTAAATGCGCTCAGTCTTCCTGGGGAGGGAGCCAGCCCTGCAGAAGCACAGGGTTGGATGTTGAGTTCCCGAAACCACCTCCTAGTGGTTATCTGAGAACTATTCGACATTTTAAACTCCCATCTATCCTTCTGGACACTGAAATTTAATATCATGCAGTCAACTCCAGATGATGTCAGGCTCTCGAGTCATGACTCCATCTGTTTGGCAGCGTGGCTTTGGAGCTCCTCCCAGCCGAATACCATCTCCTCCGAGCAGGGAGCGGCCGAGGAGCGCAGCGGTCTAGAAGATGATGCATGAGTCTCTGAGATGACCTGCGTTCAGCTCACTTGCTTTTCATGTTGGGAAACCAGAGTCATCCATCAAGCTAAACACAAAGTGCTCTGAGTAAGACTCTGCACTTGTGTTTTGAACCTTGCAAATCGACGGGTCTCATGGTACCCTTCTCCTCTCCTCTATTTTCAGCAATGGAAGAGTTAATAGTTGAACTTCGTCTCTTTCTTGAACTCCTGGACCACGAATATCTCACCTCAACTGTCAGGGAGAAGAAGGCAGTCATCACCGACATCCTGCTGAGGATCCAGTCGTCCAAAGGTATGTCTCTCTCAGGCTTCTAGTCTGTCTTCTGCCAGTCTCTTTTGGCCTCAAGTGCTAAGTCGCTTCAGTCATGACCGACTCCTTTGTGACCCCGTGGACTGTTGCCCACCAGGCCTCTCTGTCCGTGGGATTTCCCAGGCAAGGATACTGGCATGGATTGTCATTTCCTTCTCCAGGGGATCTTCCTAACCCAGGGATCAAACCCTCGTCTCTTATGTCTACTGCCTTGACAGGCGGGTTCTTTACCACTAGTAACACCTTTTTGCCTCTAAGCTATCTTTAATTCTCATCTTTCTAGAACACATTTATGAATGAATTTAGTTACTCCTCAAGTTGTCATCGAAGACCTTACTATGTGCCAGGGACTGTGTGAGTCTCTGGGTTTAGAAAGATAAAGCCTTTAAGGAGTTAGTGGAGTAATGGGTTCATTGTGGGGGGGGTCCCTAAGAACACCCCAACATTGGGAGATTTGCTAGGACTCAGAATGGAGTTAGTTGTATTTTCTCGTGGCTGAGATTCATCACAGAGGTTATAAGGACACACGGACAAGTTATAAAGGAAAAAGACTCCGGCCGAGCCTGGAGGGTTCCACGCACAGGCTTGCTTGTGCTCCTCCTCTCACGAGGCCCACACAGACCACACTGTCTCCTCAGCAACAGAAGTGCTGCCACCCGTGCGCCTTGTTTCTCTTCAGGGAAGCTCACTGGAGACTCGGCACCCAGGGACTTTCCTGGGGGCTGGTCACATAGGCACCCTCTGCCTGGCACATACCCAAATCCCAGACTCACAGGAAAGGAGGTTTTTTTGGTCAGGGTTCCCCAGAGGAACAGAACCTGCAGAGCTACAGAGTGAGATGGAAAGGAGATTTCTGATAGGGATTGGCACGTGTGGTCTCAGAGGCTGAGCAGGGACACGACCTGCCCTCTGCAGGCTTGAGGCCCAGGAAAGCCGGTGGTGTAATTGCCGACTGTAATCCGGGCTGAGTCCGAAGGTCTGAGAACGGGTGGTTGGGGGAGGAGGGCTGCTGTCGGTGTGCGTCCTGGTCAGAGAACAGGAGCACCAGCGTCTGAAGGCAGGAGAAGCCGGACGCCTTGGCTCCAGCCCGGAGAGTGTGTCCACCCTTCCTCAGCCTTTCTGTTCTGTTTGGGTTCTCAGCACACTGGAGGGTGTCCACTCACACTGGGGAGGACCATCCTCTTTGCTCAGTTCTCTGACTCGAATGCTCATCTCTCCCAGAATCATTCTCCCAGAAGCATCCAGAGGTAACGTTCTGCCAGCTCTCTGAGCATCCCTGAGCCCAGTCAGGTTGGCACACAGAATTAGCCATCACAACAGGTGTTCGGCATCTCTCGTGTTGTTTGCTCAGCCTAGGCACCAACGTTAGACCAGTCTTATCAATTAAGGAGTGTTGGAAAGGCTTCTGAAATTCACGTTCCCCAATGCCAGCCAAGGGCACAGCCTTGTTCGCAGGCCCCGGTAAAGACAGCAGACTCAGACCTGTTATGTTCCCCCTTGGGTGCACGGTGGGTAAGACAGAGTAGCGGGGGGAGAGCGTCAGTGTCAGGAGAGCACCCAAGCGGAGGATGGCCCCAAACCTGCTAAATGAGAGAGAGGGGCTGGGGGCAGTTCCTGGAGGACACGGGGTTAGAATCTTGAAGGCAGAAGACAACTGGTTGAGATGGAGAGGTTCACTGTAAACAGCTTCACTGAGATATAATTCCCATGCCACACACTCCAGCCATCTGAACGTGCAGTTCTTTGCTCTTTAGTGTGCAAAGCCACGATTTGACAAAGATTGGCATTCCAGAAAGTTCTGCTGCTCAGTCTGGGTGGTGGGTTCAAGGATCTGGTAGCAGGCGGAGTGAGAGCTGCCTGAGTCCCTGAGATAGAAGTGCAGGATGAGGACGGTGTTTTGGGGTCAGTCAGACTGAAAGAACCAGTAGGATGGAGAGAGAGCTCTATGTGCTCAGTCACGCGCGACTCTTTTTTGACCCCTTGGATTACATAATCCGCCAGGCTCCTCTGTCCATGGGCTTTTCCAGGCAAGAACATTGGAGTGGATTGCCATTCCCTCCTCCAGGGGATCTTCTTGATGCAGGGATCCTGCATTTGCAGGTGGATTCTTTGCCACTGAGCCACTCTCTGTGAGACAGAGATAAAAATAGGGATGAAAGCTCACTTTTAAGTGATGCTGCTGCTCCCCTGTCTGGACCCTTTCACCA
Organism: Antilocapra americana; assembly: GCA_007570785.1. Lineage (NCBI taxonomy): Eukaryota > Metazoa > Chordata > Mammalia > Artiodactyla > Antilocapridae > Antilocapra > Antilocapra americana. Next base: position 2,710,323 of record ML660768.1, read on the forward strand.
CCTGTGATTTCCCGTGGATGAGCCCCAAGCCCCTCAGGCTACCTGCAAGGCCATGTGTGACATGTGGTACTCCTGGGTTGGGAAGATCCACTGAAGAAGGAATAGGCTACCCACTCCAGTATTCTTGGGCTTCCCTGGTGGCTCAGCTGGTAAAGAATCTGCCTGCAGTGCGGGAGACCTGGGTTTGGAAGACCCCCTCAAGAAGGGAAAGGCTACCCACTCTAGTATCTTGGACTGGAGAATTCCATGGACTGTGTAGTCCATGGGGTCGCAAAGAGTCTGACACAACTGAGTGACTTCCACTCACACTTACCAACATCCCAGACTCTCAGGAGAGCAGGTTTATTAATCAGAGTTCCCCAGAGAAACAGAACCAATGAGATGGAGCCAAGAGAGACTGCTGTGCAGACATGTGGGCTTCGCTTTCTGTCTCTGCCCTTTACCCAGTCTGTGACCTTGAGCAAGTTACTTAATCTGTCAATGCCCAGTCTCCTCCCCTGTGGAAAAAAGGGGTAGGTAGCATCTACCTCAGAGGGATGCTGTGTGGGTTGACAAGATGATATAAAACATCTCCAAAGAGTGCCTGACACCCCGGCAGATACTCAGGAACTGCCAACCGTTCTCTCCTACTCTTGCTTTTACTAGCAGAGGCAACACTTCCCACAACCTCATCTCTTCTGGGTACACCCGTGTGTCAGTCACCTGGGGCCGCTGGTCTGAACATGCCGCAGTTTGGGCCTCCTGCCTCTGGAGTCGCTGTCTGCTCTCCCCTGGTTTCCCTTACTTTCTTCCTCTGCCTAGAGGGTTCCAATGGCCTTTCTCTCCCTGCTGTATTCTGGATATAGAATACCTTCCTCATACCTTCCAATTCATTGATTTTCTCTTCAGCTCTTTATTCTGCTTAAAACTCATCCATTGATCGTTTTGGCAGTAGAATTTACTTTCATCCTTTATCTTTCTTTTCTTTCTTCCTTTTTTTTTGTTTTTTACTGTTTCCAGTCCTCTGTCAAGATTCTAGTTTTTGTTGTAGCTTCTGCAGGTCAGGGACTTTGTCTTTTCCCAGCCTGTGACATTGTGCTCAACTCATTTTAGGTGATCGTTGGACAGTTATTTTTCTAGGTCTAGGAAGTTAAGCCCTTGGCATGTGAAGTGCGCTGGGCCCACATCTTCCCGCTCCCTGCTCCCCACGTCTCCTGAGAGTCTAGTGTACATATGTTTGTCTTCCCAACTTGAAAATGTTGGCCTGAAGGTATGACAGTCTATCAGTCTCGTTGGCAACGAGCAGGTCTGTTAACAGCATCCGACCCCAGGAGGGTGCTCAGTGCAGACTCACTGGATCCCAGGGTAGTGTCTGCCCCCTTGGTACATAGGTGAGCACCAACCTGGGCAGAAGTTCAGGAGAGGCTGCTCACCTCAAGAGACCGCCCGGCCTAGGGAAGGATGTCTACTTTGGTACCAGCTCCATCATTCTTCCTGTCTGTGTCCTAGTTAAGTGCTGTAACCTGTAGATCCAGCTGTAGATCTTTCACCTGTAGAATGAGGCAGAAGAATACTTACCTTGCAGGACTATTGTAAAGGATTAGAGAAAATTAATATTTGTGATGTGTTCAGTATGGGGTTGAGGAGGTGGCAGCTATTCACAGCTTGCTCCTCTTCCTCATCCAGTTTAGTTTAGTTCAGTTGCTCAGTCGTGTCCAAGTCTTTGAAACCCCGCGGACTGCAGCACGCCAGGCTTCCCGGTCCATCACCAACTCCCAGAGCTTGCTCAAATGCATGTCCATCGAGTCGGTGATGCCACCCAACCATCTCATCCTCTGTTGTCCCCTTCTTCCCCTACCTTCAATCTTTCCAAGCATCAGTCTTTTCCAGTGAGTCAGTTCTTCGAATCAGGTGGCCAAAGTGTTGGAGTTTCAGCATCAGCTTTAGTCCTTCCAGTGAATATTCAGGACTGATGTCCTTTATATTGACTGGTTGGATCTCTTCGCAGTCCAGGGGACTCTCAAGAGTGTTCTCCAACACCACAGTTCAAAAGCATCAATTCTTCGGCGCTCAGCTTTCTTTATAGTCCAACTCTCACATCCATATGGGCTTCCCTTGTGGCTCAGCTGGTAAAGAATCTGCCTACAATGTGGGAGACCTGAGTTTGATCCCTGGGTTGGGAAGATCCCCTGGAGAAGGGAATGGCTACCCACCCCAGTATCCTGGGCTGGAGAATTCCATGGACTGTATAGTCCTTGGGGTTGCAAAGAGTCAGACATGACTGAGTGACTTTCACTTTCTTTCATGTCCATACATGACTACTGGAAAAACCATAGCTTTGACTAGATGGACTTTTGTTGGCAAAGTAACGTCTGTGCTTTTTAATATTCTGTCTAGATTGGTCACGGCTTGTCTTCCAAGGAGCAAGCCTTCCTCATCCTCATCTGTGGTTTCGGTGCAGGTTTTGAAGTGAAGGGTCATGCCACGAAGCCGGAGACCCCCAGCAGCCTGCCGGCTCCTCCCCAGATGCCTTTGCCTGAGATCCCACAGCCGTGGCTGGTGAGTGCAAGACCCACCATCAACTTTTTCAGAGTCCGCACGTATGCATTAATGTATAGCATCTGTTTTCCTCTCTCCGACTTACTTCTCAGACTCTGAGTTCATCTGTGTCTCTGCAAACGGCCCAATTTCCTTCGTTTTTATGGCTGAGTGATACACTGTGGTATCTATATACTGCACTGGTATATCATATATCTGCGATATATGAAACAGAAAGAGATGCAGGCTTGAGAACGAGCTTATGGACACCAAGGGGGAGGAGGTGTGGGATGAAATGGGAGGGTGGAATTGACATGAGCACACTGCTCTGTAAAAAGTAGGTAACTGCTGAGAAGCTGCTGCACAGCACAGGGAACTCCGCTCAGTGCTCTGTGGCGACCTAAAGTGGGGAAGAAGTCCAGCAAGAGAGGGCATGTATGTGCCCAGGTAGCTGATTCACTTTGCTGTACGGTAGAAACTGACAGCATTGTAAAGCAAGTGTGCTTCAGTAAAAATGAAAAAACAAAAGCCCCTCAGTCAGCGGAGTCACTGGACCCCCGGGTCATTTTTGGTTCCAGGGCAGGTGATGAAAGCCTGATTCTGCAAGAAAAGAGGCCTTGGTTTGCCCAAGGCGTGCCTGTATGACTGTGATTTGGGGAGCTAGTAACGGTTCAGTGGGAGGCTGTAGGTGTGGCCTTCCCATAGGAGGCTGCTGGTCCTCTGAAAATTGCTGGAGCTACAGGTCCATGGAAGTCTGTTCTTAAATTAGATTTAAAAAAAAAACCTCAGATGATTTATCAGCATAACAATGGCAGAGTCTAGTGACTTGCCCCTCTCTCTGAGTTAGCTCTGAATTTGAATACCCATAGCCAGAAACTTCAGTATTCATTGTTATGCTACTTTCTGGGATTAAATATCCTTTTTTTTTTCCTCCAGAAGAAAAATATGTACATAGTCCAGGAATGTGTATTTTTATTTGATTTTCTGCATTCAAAATTTGTTTTGGATTCTCTGGCTGTTCTTGTGATCTGGGATATTCATGTTTGCCATTTTTCATGGCCCACTCAGCTTTTTCTGCCTTTCACTGTTTTCTGATTTGCTTACTCAGGAAAATTGGGCTCTCATTCAAAATTAGAGCAGGAGCAGTTACTCCGCAACTCTTTTCCTAATGTTTGCGTTCTGTATGAATCACCTTATCATCTGTCCACCCAGAGAAGAGCTGCAGGAAGACAGGGCCACAGCGTGTTTGTTTCGTCCCTGCCTGGGTCCCAGCACAGGGCCGGTGTCCAGTGGGTGCTCCGTGATGATCACTGTAGAGGGGAGGGAAAGAGCTCAGTGCTCACTGGGTTGCTACCACCTGCCACAGGGCATGCTTGCTCCTTTTTCACGTACAATTTCATTTAATCCTCACAACCTGACCTCAGAGAACCCTGAAACACCTCTGAACATGTCAACAGTGTGTATATCCACTTTACAGCAAAGGAAATGTGGATCCACTGACAAAGGGGCTGCCCAAGGTTAGGGGGAAAGGCAAAAGCAAATTTTTTTAGCCTATTCTTTGTATTTCAAATCCAGGCTTTTCTCAACAATGCTGTCTGTATTTGTGGAGGTGAGGCAGCAAAACCAATGTGAGCACTCTCTAGCATTTGCAAAAGGGAGAAGGTTTTGTCAGGAACCATGAGCCAGTTTCTGCATTGGGTGCTGAGGGGGGCAGCAGGGTCCAGGGTACGGATGGGAGTGTGGCTCCCTGCTTCCAGGCACCAGCTCTGACATTTGTTATGTGGCTTCAGACTGTAGCTTTCATGTCTCTGCGTCTGAGAGGCCTCATTCTAAAACAAGTGTCCTAATGGCATCACCAACGCGATGGACATGAGTTTGAGCAAGCTCCGGGAGTTGGTGGTACCGACAGGGAAGCCTGCTGCACTGCAGTCCATGGGGTTGCAAAGAGTCGGACACAGCTGAGCGACTGAACTGAACTGAACTCAATAGTACTCAGTGAGATTGTTGTGAAGCTGAAAAGAGTTGATGTGCCTCAAGTACTTGGAATATCTACCTCCCATCTATTAAGCCCTGTGCAAGAGCCGGGTGTTACTATGTAGCGCAGTGCTTCTTAAAATTTAGGGAACTTGTCAAAGTGAGCATTCTGGACTTCCTTGGTGGCTCAGTGGTAAAGAATCCACCTGCCAGTGCAGGAGACATGGGTTCAGTCCGTCACCTGGGAAGATCCCACTTGCTGCAGAGCAACTACGTCCGTGTGCCACGACTGCTGAGCCTGTGCCCCAGAGCCCGGGGGCCACGACTCCTGAGCCTGTG
>ML660768.1:2715162-2808057 GCA_007570785.1 Antilocapra americana
GCCACGACTCCTGAGCCTGTGCCCTAGAGCCTGGGGGCCATGACTGCTGAGCCTGTGCCCTAGAGCCCGGGAGCACAGCTACTGAAGTCCGTGTGCCCTAGAACTCGTGCTCCACAACACGAGTATTTTCCTGGTAGTTTTTCAGGGCGTTTGTTGCTCAGCAAGTAAGCCCATCATCTGTAAGCTGCCTTTGGTGAGTTGGCTTCTGTCCAGATGGTCATGTGCTGTTGGCACGTTGACTTCCAGGAGATTTGGCTGGTCGTAGAGGTGTGGTGGGTAGGAGTCTATTCAAAGGAATACTGCCCTTTATCACAGCTGTGCGTGTTCTGATCCCTGAGAAATGAGTCCTTTTCTCTTTTCAGCCCTTTTCATGCTGAACGTTGCTTTGTGTAGTTGTCATGAAGTGTCTGTGACGTCCTTTTTTGTGGACACTCAAGAGGCTGGGCAGGCAGGTGGGGTCACATCAGCCACTCTCTGAGTACACTTAGCATCCCGTCACCCCCATTTCAGACCTGACAGGCCCCTAACTGAGCGCCCTCACCTGGCTCTGTGAGGCCCTCTTGGGCATCAATGCTCCCCTCTGGTTGGCTGACACCTAAGTGAGCTCCCCCACCCCCCCAACAGGATGTGGCAGAGACCAGATGGGCCTCTGTGCCCCATGGCTGGTGATAGAAGTGAAAGAGCGGGGAGGGCGGGGTCCAGCAGACCTCTAAAATTTATCCATTTGGGGTGACTGCAGCTTTATGCCCGCTGGTCAGCAGTGCCTCTTTCTGACAGTCTCTTCACTGCACTAGACTTTAACCTTCTGAAGATGGTGTGTGTTCCTCTCCTTTGTGTTCCTCACATTGCAAAGCAGAAAAGCCTGGACTACCCGCTCAAGGTCAGGGCCGCATCAGAAGGCCTGCCTTGTCATGCTGATGATTCTTCCCTACAGGAAGGGAGCAGCACCCGTTTCTGCTTTGCCCTTGGAGTCGATGCACTGCAGCCCAGGGTCCTGGGTGAGCCGGTGGCCCCTTCGGTGTGGCCTGTAGGGCCGGCGGTGGGGTGTGGGCCTGTGCTCTTCAAACTCAGAACCGCTCTCAACCCTTGAGGTCACAGGGCAGGGCGCAGCGTCTTTACAGCCCTCTAGCTCCCTTGCTCTCCGGGGGAGACTGGAGCAAGCCAAAGTGTGCGTATGATCATGGAAACATTTCTGGGAAGGGCCGTGCTTTTTGACAGATTCTTGTTTTTGTCTCACACTGAGAGCTGTGCAGCGATCAGAGGCCTGGGCCTTAGTCCGCACGCAGCTGGTACAGAGGGCGCATTTGTGAAGGCTGCCGGCTCAGCCGGAAATGGTCCCATCTGTTGACACTGGCCGCCGGCTCTACTGGCCGGCTCACCACTGGGGACTGTGCTTTCTGCCCTCCCCACCTCCGCTCCTGAGTAGCAGGGGGTCCTCGGACAGGGAGACCTCACACCTCCCTGCTGAGCGAGGAGCGCAAGGACACTCCTCTGGGAGCTACAGACAATACAGATGATACCTCATCAAGGCATTTTCCAGAAATGTTTCTATTTGCTCACCTAAGTTTTCACTCCAGTATTCATGCCTGGAGAACTCCATGGACAGAAGAGCCTAGTGGACTACAGTCCACGGGGTCGCAATGAGTCAGACATGACTGAGCTGACCACATGGTGTATGGATGGGAGTGTGTGCGTGTGCTCAGTTGTGTCTGACTAGTGACCCCATGGGAAATAGATGGGGAAACAGTAGAAACAGTGTCAGACTTTATTTTTGGGGGCACCAAAATCACCGCAGATGGTGATTGCAGCCATGCAATCAAAAGACGCCTACTCCTTGGAAGGAAAGTTATGGCCAACCTGGATAGCATATTGAAAAGAAGAGACGTTACTTTGCCAACAAAGGTTGGCCTAGTCAAGGCTATGGTTTTTCCAGTAGTCATGAATGGATGTGAGAGTTGGACAGTGAAAAAGGCTGAGCGCCAAAGAATTGATGCTTTTGAACTGTGGTGCTGGAGAAGACTCTTGAGAGTCCCTTGGACTGCAAGGAGATCCAACCAGTCCATCCTAAAGGAGATCAGTCCTGGGTGTTCATTGGAAGGACAGATGCTAAAGCTGAAACTCCAATACTTTGGCCACCTCATGCGAAGAGCTGACTCATGGAAAAGACCCTGATGCTGGGAAGGATTGGGGGCAGGAGGAGAAGGGGACGACAGAGGATGAGATGGCTGGATGGCATCACTGACTTGATGGACATGGGCTTGGGTGGACTCTGGGAGTTGGTGATGGACAGGGAGGCCTGGCATGCTGTGGTTCATGGGGTCACAAAGAGTCGGACATGACTGAGCGACTGAACTGAACTGAACTGTGACCCCATGAATTGTAGCCCACGAGACTCTTCTGTCCATGGGACTTCCCAAGCAAGAACACTGGAGTGAATTGAAAGAGACACGTGTACCCCAGTGTTCACTGCAGCACTGTTTACAATAGCCAGGACATGGGAGCAACGTAGATCATTGGCAGATGAGTGGATAAGGAAGTTGTGGTACATATACACAATGGGATATTACTCAGCTATAAAAAAAGAATGCATTTGAGTCAGTTCTAGTGAGGTGGATGAAACTGGAGCCTGTTATACAGAGTGAAGTAAGCCAGAAAGAGAAACACCGATACAGTATATTAAAGCATATATATGGAATTTAGAAAGATGGTAACGACAACCCTATACGCAAGACAGCAAAAGAGACACAGGTGTAAAGAACAGACTTTTGGACTATGTGGGAAAAGGCGAGGGTGGGACAATTTATAAGAGAATAGCACTGAAACATGCATATTACCATACGTAAAATGGGTGACCAGTGCAAATTCAATGCTTGAAGCAGGGTACCCAGAGCTGGTGCTCGGAGACAACCCCGGGGGATGGGATGGGGGCGAGGAGGGAGGGGGGTTCGGGATGGGGACACATGTGCACTCGTGGTTGATTCATGTCGATGTATGGCGAAAGCCGCCGCAGTACTGTAAAATAATTAGCCTCAAAAAAGACTACTGGAGTGAGTTGCCGTTTCCTCCTCCAGGGGATCTTCTTGAACCAGGGATCGAACCTGCACTGACATGTGGATTCTTTCCCACTGAGCCACCGGGAAAGCCGCATTTAGATTGGGTAGAAGATAGCAAGTTAGTCTTTTTATGGTTTTAGACCAGACCCTATGTAAATATGATGACTTATCACGCCAACAGGTAATAGGTCATTTTTTTTTTTATTATGGTAAAACATACGTAACACAGACTTTACCATTTGCATCATTATCATTGGTCAGCATCTCTTTTAGTGGTATGAGACTTTATTTTCTTGGGCTCCAAAATCACTACAGATGGTGACTGCAGCCGTGGAATTAAAAGACACTTCCTCCTTGGACTATGGACTATGGACTATGACTAACCTAGACAGCATATTAAAAAGCAGAGACATTACTTTGTCAACAAAGGTCCGTTTAGTCAAAGCTATGGTTTTTCCAGTAGTCATGTATGGATGTAAGAGTTGAACTATAAAGAAAGCTGAGCGCCGAAGAATTGATGCGTTTGAACTGTGGTGTTGGAGAAGACTCTTGAGAGTACCTCGAACTGCAAGGAGATCTAACTAGTCCATCCTAAAGGAGATCAGTCCTGGGTGTTCATTGGAAGGACTGATGCTGAAGCTGAAACTCCAATCCTTTGGCCACCTGATGCAAAGAACTGACTCATTTGAAAAGACCCTAGTGCTAGGAAAGATTAAGGGCAGAAGGAGAAGGGGACGACAGAGGATGAGATGGCTGGATGGCATCACCAACTCAATGGACATGAGTATGAGCAAGCTCTGGGAGTTGGTGATGGACAGAGAGGCCTGGCGTGCTGCAGCCCGTGGGGTCACAAAGAGCCAGACAGACTGAGCGACTGAGCTGAACTGAGTTTAGTTGTGTAAAGTACATACATATAGTTGTGCAGCCCTTACCACGACCATCTCCAGAACTTGTCATCTTTCCAGACTGAAGTTCTGCCCCAGTGAACAGGGCTCTCCCCAGCCCCTGGGGCCAGCATTCTACCTCCTGTCTCTTGGAAACTGAGGCTGTGGTCCCAGCCCCACCACCTGCCTGGATGGCATTTCGTCCTTCCTAAAGTACTTTCACAGCAACTTCGTTTTCTATGTTTGACAGATGGGATCATGAGATTCTCTGAGATTATATGACAAAATTAGGTATTTTACAAGTTGCAGAGTGGAGACTAAGCCTGAGATTTAGACCAAAATCATTGAATTCCCAGGGAAGTCAGATGTGATCCTTTTGGTAGATGTGAACCATCCCATTTCTTTTCTCCTTGTCCCTTGAAAACCTCAGAGTTTGGTGTCACGTCTCATTCCTGCGGCATCTTCATCGTGGATCTATCCTGTGTCCTGGGGCATGGCTGCAGGACTCTTGCACCTCCCTGCCTCCTGATGGAGAAGGAACGGAAGAGAAAGTGGCTTCACGGTCTCTCATTAGTGTATAAATAAAATGAGAAAACTTGGGGAAATATGCCTGAATGATTTCCCAGTGTTTTCTCAAGTGCTGTTGGAATGCAAATTAAATTGTGATCAGAAGGGAATGGGTTGTCATTTGGATTAAAAAAAAAAAAAAACTTACTTTACCAAGAAGAGTACCTGCTCAAAATTGTTTTTTTAAAAAAAGTATTAAATTTTTTTTTGCTCTGCTGAACATGCAGGACCTTAGTTCCCTGAGTAGGGACTGAACCCATGCCTCCTGCAGTGGCAGCGTGGAGTCTTAACCACTGGACCACCAGGGAAGTCCTATAGTCAAAATTCTTGACGTTGGGGTTGAAACCACGTTTTGCAGTTCAGACCTTAAACTTTTGTCCCCTGTTGACAGGAAGCTTCGCCGAGGCTGTGGAGCGCTGCTGCTGTCCTCATGCTGGCGGAAAAGGGTTTTGCTGATGGCGTGGCAGAGCTAGAGCCTGGGCCCTTTTCTCTTCTGTCAGATTCTATCTTTTGGCTGCTACTAAAGAGTCCAACTGCCAGTAAAAGAGATGCAAGAGACACGAGTTCAGTTCCTGGGTCGGGAAGGTCCTCTGGAGAAGGAAGTGACAACCCTCTCCAGTATTCTTGCCTGGGAAATCCCATGGATGGAGGAGCCTGGTGGGCTACAGTCCATGCGGGGGTCACAAAGAGTCAGATACACTGAGCCCGCACGAACTCGCACACTTGCTCTTCCTAACGTCTGTGTGCTGGGCCCATCACACAACTTCCCTTAAGCTTTAATCACCGTAACCAGAAGGACAGAATCTGGGCGTACCCCTGTGCGTATAGCTTTAAAGTCAGAGAGAGATTGCACATTCTCGGCTGGGGCTTTTCCCTGCTAAAATCAGGTCTCCAGGTTCGCTGGTGTGTCTGGTGCAAAGGACTGAGTGGTAACTGGGTCTGGTGGAGGGGAAGGTGGTGTGGCAGGAAAGTGCAGTAGGGGAGGGAGGAGAACGAGGGAGTGGCAGTGGGGACGGGCAGTACAGACGCGCCTCCTCCCGAGGGGACAGGGACGGTCCCACTGAGCTGCAGGGGCGGGAGCCTCGGTGACCTTGGAGGTTGAGGAGGTGCTTTCCCTGCATCTTACATGGCTCAGCCGTCACAGCTGTAGGTGCTGGGACCTCGGTCCTGGCACAGGGATGCATTCTCACTGCTTCAGTGCCCACCCAGCTGGCTCCTCCTTCTCCACGAAGCAGCTCGGCTGTACCAGGGACGCTGGGTGACGTCTCTCATCCCCTGAGCCTCAGTTTCCTTGTTTGCAAAATTATAATCAAAACACTAACCTCTCAGAGTTGTCCTCTGAACAAGAAAAAAGATACAGAAAGTCTTCCAGAACAGTGAGTGGCATACGGAAGGCAGACTGTGAATAGTAGTTAATATTGTTATTATGCTGAAATAATAGCAAAATAATCATTGTATTTGTGCCATCTTGTTATTGTTGTTCAGTTGCTCAGTTGTGTCCGACTCTGTGACCCCAGGAACTGTGTGCAGCACACCAGGCTCCCCTGTTCTTCACTGTCTCCTGGAGCTTGCTCAGACCCATGTCCTTTGAGTTGGTGATGCCATCTAGCCATCTCATTCTCTGTCACCCCCTTCTCCCGCTCTCAATCTTCCCCAGCATCAGGACTTTTTCCAGTGAGTCAGCTCTTCACATCAAGTGGCCAAAGTATTGGTGTTTCAGCTTCAGCATTAGTCCTTCCAATGAATATTCAGGGTTAATTTCCTTTAGGATGGACTGGTTTCATCTCCTTGCTGCCCAAGGGACTCACTCTCAAGAGTCTGCTCCAGCAAGCCCAGTGACCTCTGACCTACTGGAAGGACCTGAGGGAAGCTTTCCCTCTGAAGGCAGTGGTGCTAAACCCCGGTCCTCGTGCTCCTCTCTGTTTCTTCCCGCATCTGCCCTTTAACGAACCGACCCCTCTGCCCGTATCTGGAACCCCTGAGGCAGAAGTTTAAGGACGAGTGGTATTTGAGGGTGAAGTGTGAGATCCTCTTTGGAGAGACAGGGTGCTTCTCTAGAAATATTATTTTTTGAGGTATATGAATTCAAAATGAAAGTTTGTTTTTTCTTTTTATTTTAAAAACAGTGTTATATAGGAAATTCAGTGGACTTCCCTGGCCAGCCAGTGGTTAAGACTGTGTGCCTCCAGTGCAGGGGGTCACAGGTTCGGTTCCTGGTCAGAAAACTGAGACGACGCATGCCGCAAGGCGCTGCTTAAAAACAGAAGCAAACAAGCCCAACCACCCAAAAAGAGAATCCACGCTCTGCAGATGTGCATGAAACAGCCGTCGCCTTGTGTTAGCGTTCTGGGGAGCGACCCATCTCTGTGTACATGTCCGCATAAACGCAGCTCCGATAGGCGAGCGGGTACCACTTTTCTTTCATGTAACAGCATCCAGTAGAGACTTTTCAAGTAAACGACTGCATGTGGGCACCGTTTGCCTTCTAAATGGCTGCACGTGGGCGTGTCGGAGCACCTAAACAGCCTCATGTCAGGGAATATTTTGATCGCTTTTAAATTTGGAGGGAGAAACTTTTATTGCACATCCTTACATGCTTTCACTCATGTGACCACTTGACCTTCTTAGCATGTATTTCTAGAAGTAGAATCGTGGACTTAAGGGCATACAGGTGGAGCGGCTGTGTGGCGTGCACACCAGCAGAGTCTGAGAGTCCGCTGAGCGCCAGCGCCTGCCTGGCGCACCTTAGCAGCCATGGGAAGGAGGAGTGTGCTGTGCTAATCGATGAGTGTTTGTTTGATTCAGCCATTGGTAATGCTTTCCCAGAGCATGAATAATTCCACTGTTTAAACACACTAAGAAGAAGCTGAAACATTCTCATTTCATCAATAAAAACACTCAGGGACTCAAACAGCCACCTACCAAAAGTGCCGAGTGGAGATTTTTAACCCCGATGTGGACTTCTGTTCTGACCCCGCTCTGGGAGGATCGTGTATCAGTTCCACTGTCAGCACTGCCCCTCAGGAGGACTGGGACGTGGTCCAGTGTGAGAGCCCAGGGTGATGGCCAGCGGGCAGCAGCCTGGGCAGGGGAGTGCAGAGGAACCAGGGCTGGGATGCTGCCTCTGAGGATGGGGTGGAATGCTGCGCGGATGACCTGGAGTGAATTATCTTCATCTCCGAGAGGAAGGAGTGGGTTGAGCCCACAGTGGCCATTAGTCATTCGCAAAGGACTTCTTGGCTTCTGGCTTGAGTTACAGGAAAAAGAAAAAAAAAGGTGGAATTTCATGTTCTATGGATCATTGTTCTCCTTGGAAACTGAACTTGGTTGCTCTTCAGTTTGGGCCTCTATTCTCTTCCATTCCCAGTGATATCTTTCCTGTTTGTTTATAGAATATGGGTGATGTGAACTAGTTAGGAAGGGGGAAGAGAGTGAGAATGAGAGAATGTAAATCTGAAAAAGGTCACTGCTGGGCAGACCTGGGCTTGAAGACCCCAGCTTGTCACGAAACAGCGTCTGATTTTGAGCAGATGTTTTTAGATGCTGAGCCTCACTTCCGGTGCCTGTAAAACATAAGGTGGTATAGTGTGGACCTTGAAGGGTCCCCAGATGGATGGCTGATGCAGCTCATAACCAGGGCAGAGGCGGCTCAGGGTGGTGCCCGCAGGTAGCAGGTTGGGGCATGTTGGCTTTCCAGCCCTTCTGTCTCTGTTGTCCTGAGGTCCAGGAGGGAGGGACGGAGCCAGCAGATCCAACATTCACGGGAGGAGGAGCTGGGCCTGCTTTAGTGTCGCCGGGGACATTTGAGAGACTGGTGCTGTAGCTGTCCTTGCTAGAATTTGGATGGACCTGAGCCCCCCAGCTTTCCACGTTGTGAAGTTACGGCTTCCAAACCAGCCTGCCTGTCTCAGAGTCTGGCAAGGACCTGTGATGGGACTTCATTGAGCAATGAGCAGATTCCTTCTCTAGAGAATAACGTCCAGTTTCTTTTAGAGCTGGCTCATGGGAGAGTTTGTCTTCTCTTTCCTTGTGAGTTACCCTGACACACAGGAGGAGTTTGGTGAGATAGAGGGCACACTCATCTCTTCAGTTGCTATGTAACGAGAACTGCTCTGAGATGCCCATGGGTGGAGCTCCAATGTGTCCCCCAGGGGTTTCTGGTGTGGGGTGTGGTCCTAGGAGGAGAAAGTCAGCTTGGGGCCCTGGGAGGGTCAGTGGTGTGGGGTGAGCCATTGGGTGGCGGGGAGGAGAGACACCCATCTCTGCTCTGGGGAGGGGTCTGCGAGGGTCGGGACTGCAGCCTCTGCCTGAGTCTGTCTCTGACGATGGCTGGCCGGTGGCAGGGATTGAGCTGCATGGCCAGGGCCAGGAAGAGGGTGGTCGTGGGCAGGCAAACAGTGGAGACCTCGCCAGAAGCTGAACTTTGGAAGCTCTTTGTAGGATGGTATTTTTCTGCGGAGACATTACAAAGGAGAGGAATGTGCCCATGGACACCTGTTAGTTAAAACTCCAGAATTCTTTTCTAATGCTTGTGCTCTGTTGTTTTTCTTTCCTTTGCTCAGCCACCCGACAACGGGCCGCCACCGCTCCCAACGTCCTCCCTCCCGGAAGGCTACTACGAGGAGGCGGTGCCCCTGAGTCCTGGGAAAGCTCCGGAGTACATCACCTCAAGTGAGTAGCTTCCTGTCCAGCCGGGCTGTTAGGGAACCCCCTGTTTCCTGGGGTAAAGGGGAGTTGGGGGCATACCCAACAGCATGGAAGTTTGGAGTCAGGAGATCCTGAACCCAAGGAAGGGGATATAGGAAGGGCTTTGAGAAGTCTAAGGCGTCCTCCACATCACCTTGCGTAATTTTAGATGGTTGTCCTCTTTTGTGACTCAAAGTTAGTGAAATCCTGTTGCCATGGAAGCACATATCAGCCAGTGAAATGTGTTCCCTTTGGTCAGACGGGGATGGCGTTCTGAGGCATGCGTCCATGGGGTGTCCGCCAGCTTGACCAGGGCACGTCCCTTGTAGACTGAATTCATGGTGCCGCCAGGAGGGTGTGTCTGTAAGATACATACAGACATATCATAGCTGTTTGTTTCATTTTTAAATTTATTTCTTATTCAAATATGGTCAGATTACAAGGTTGTGTTAATTACTGCTGTACAGCAAAGTGACTCAGGTATATCTTTTTTCATATTCCTTCCCATGATAGCTTGTCACAGGACATTGAATAGAGTTCCCTGCTCTGTACAGGTGGACCTTGCTGCTTATCTTTTCCATATGTAACCAGTTTGCATCTGCTAACCCCAGACTCCCAGTCCTGCCCTCTCCCACTCCCCACCCTCTTGGCAACCACAGTCTGCTCTCTGAGTGCCTGCTTCTGCTTCTGTTTCGTAGAGAGGTTTACTTGTGTCCTACTCTACATTCCACACGTAAGTGATGTCGTATGGTCTTTGTCTTTCTCTGTCTGCCTTATTCCACTTAGTAGGATAATCCCTATGTCCATCCATGTTGCTGTGAATAGTGTTCTTTTGTCCTTCTTTACGGCCTAGTAGTATTCCGTTGTATATATGTACCACAACTTCTTTATCCATTCACCTGTTGATAGACATTTAGGTTGTTTCCTGTTTCTTTTCTTTTCCTCTATTCATACAGGTTTTACCAGAATGTTTTTGCCTGAGTTAGGGCTATCATGACATGGCTGTTCTCTTCCTGCTGGGGATTCAAAAGCGCCCCTTTATTGGCAGCCAGCTTTCACAATTCACAGAAGGAAGGACATGCTGGCATTGAACACGTTTTTGTAGTGATGTATGGAATTTGTTTCTAGAGCTTTGGCTTTATTTCTCCCCCTTATACTCTGGAGTCCATATAGTCAAAGCTATGGTTTTTCCAGTAGTCATGTATGAATGTGAGAGTCAGGTCATAAAGAAGACTGAGCACTGAAGAATTGATGCTTTTGAACTGTGGTGTTGGAGAAGACTTTTTAGAGTCCCTTGGACTGCAAGGAGATCAAACCAGTCCATCCTAAAGGAAATTAGTCCTGGGTGTTCATTGGAAGAACTGATGCTGAAGCTCCAAAACTTTGGCCACCTGAGGCGAAGAACTGACTCATTTGAAGAGACCCTGATGCTGGGAAAGATTGAAGGCAGGAAGAGAAGGGGACGACAGAGGATGAGATGGTTGGACGGCATTGTCGACTCAATGGACACGAGTTTGAGTAAGCTCCAGGAGTTTGGTGAAGGACAGGGAAGCCTGGTGTGCTGCAGTCCACGGGGTGCAGAGTCGGACACGACTGAGCGACTGAACAACAACAAAAAGTGCTGTTGTGGGCACCATACTTTGTCTCATAATGAAGCGGACATGGCCTCTCCAAGCGTGCTGACTTAGGGAACCCAACTTTCCTTTCTCATAAAACGTGGATAAAATGAGAGTGAAAGACTTATTAGCTTGTGTCTCGGAGAGCCTCCCTGTGCCTGTCATCCCACCTCCTCTGTTTTCAGACACATTCTCCTTCATCCTCACCATCTGCCTTTCATTGGAAGTCTCTGCTTCATACAGACTTGGGATTTGCCATCTTTCTCTCCCCTGGCAGCACACAAGCAGAGCCATTTGAGCAAAACGGAATATAACTTGCTTTTTAGCAGGAGATCCCCTTGGGATGTTCTATGAACACGAAGAGAGACACGCAGAAGCCAGGCTGGCTGGACTCCAAGGCCCAGGGGCCTTTCCTGCCCACTCACGCCTGCTCTCCCTGGAAACTTCCTACAAAGGCTCAGCCCAGCATCAGTAGGTCCTCATGGTTCTGAATGAGGTCTGAGTGAGGGAAGGGATTGTTCTCAAAAGGGGGCTGTGAAATCTTGGGTCTTGAGAGCTGGAGATTAAATATTTTAATTTCTTTCATTTTAGAACCATTGGCGAAAATGCATTTAACTCATTTCTTAAGTGTCAGCTGCCTCAGAAGGTAGTAAATTAAGTAGGAAACACACAGAAGTTCAACAGCTTGATATAATTCAGAACTTCATTGGATCCGTTTCTTTCTGAGAGCAGAGAATAGAGAACAAAAACATCTTGATGAGGGTATTTCCCAGCTTTGGGGACATTTGGTCCCAGCTGTCTCCTGCCTCCACTCCCTCTGCCTCCAACATGCTTTCAAGACTAGAAATTGATAGTCTTTGTTTCACCTGTGGGAGCCTGTGGTTATTTTCTGTCCAAGAAGCCACACCTGACTGGTGTGTCATGTCCTGAGTTGCTGATGGGCAGGTCCCTTGGGTTGAGCTAATTCCAAGGAAACAGTCATGGAAGGACTGCTGCTGGCGGAGACAGTGGGTCAACAGAGCTCACACTCTGGGCTTCTTAACCCAAGCATCTGTGGCTGAACCTCGGCTGCTGGCAGGGACCCCTCCCAGGGGACCCGTGGCAGGAGCGTGAGTCCGGGTCTGGCCAGGGTCACATGCCCTTCACTTACTGAGGACCTCAGGCAACTTTGTTGAACTCTACGTCATGTCAGTTTGTCAGAGAAGCAGGACCGTGATAAGTGTTGTAGAGTGAGGAGTGTGTGGTAGCCACGAGACCCCGTGCAGTTGTGGGAACCTGGGAAGACGAGTGTCACAGGGCTGGCTGTCATCCAGGAGAGCTAGGCTAAGCCTGGGGGCAAGGAAGGTCGCTGGGAACCCCCTCTGCCTCTCACCTCCCGTACGGGGGCCCTGCACGAGAGGCTGGGCCATGGCTTCACAGAGCTACATGCCTGTCAGTCTCTTGACCTGCCCGTGTACCGGCAATCGCTTCCTGTTTGCCTTCCAGGTCACTCACAAACTTCCAGTCCAAACTTCCAGTGTGGCCAGTCCTAACCTAGGGGCATCCAGGAAAGGGAATTTAGGGGAATGCTGAGTTGATGCGATGTGAAAAGCACCACTGTTGGTCTTGGCTTGGTTTGGCATCCACACACCCCTCTTTACCCATGGTGAATTTCCAAACAAAGACAGAAGCAGAGTCATCGTTCAGCCTAACACAATTCAACTGCAGCCAGAAACTCCCTGACTCCCCCAGAAGATACAGTATTCTCTGTCCATTTTGGGTGACATTGTTCTCTTGTAGCCAAGTTATACTCTCCCTGTTGAGAGACTGCAACTGGAGGTGATAGAGCCCAGTGGGGATGATGCAGTTTGATGGAGCCCAGTGGAGATGATGGAGCCTGATGGAAGTGATGGAACCTAATGGAGATGATGGAGCTGGATGGGGGGGGGATGATGGGGCCTATGAAACTCGATGGAGATGATGGAGCCCAGTGGAGAGGATGGAGCTGGATAGAGGTGCTGGAGGTGGTGGAGCCCGAAGGAGGTGATGGAGCACCATGGAGATGATGGTGCCCGGTGGAGATGATGGAGCCACATGGAGAGGCGCCTACTCTGGTGTGATGCTGCATGCTCCTTGGTGGGTGGGATGACCTGGAGCCGGAGTGGGGCAACTTGGGTTGGTGGGAACCTGATCAAACTTTTCGACTCTCCCGTGGTATTGGAGAGCCAAAGCCATTTCCTGAAAATGACCTGGTTCTCATCGGAGATTGTCAAAGCTGTGCTCCAAAATCCCCCTTAGGAGAGCGTGCCGAAGGCTTCTGTGTCAGTGTATTTAACAGGGTTGGGCCGAGAAGCAGAAGCACCTCAAGGTGGCACAGGAGATTTACTCCAGGGCCTGGCCCTCACGCGATGTGGAGCTGCTGAAGGAGTCAGTGGGAAGCTGTCCCCCAGCGCACAGAAGGAGAGCTGGACTCAGAGTGGAGGAGATGTGGGCACACTGTTGGTGACTCTCTGCGCTCCTGCCCAGCCCCATGTCTTTCTTCACTTTGCACAGGGTCCTCGTTACCTCCTCACCAAATCATAAATTCCAGCACCAAGAGCGGACTCCCTGATGCCCTGTTTCAGCCCCCAGGAGGTACCCTGGACTCTGCTGGGAGATCGCCCAGAGACTGACAGATGGTCCTGCGTGCTCAGACTCTTACTCCCAGCTGCTGGGTTTGTGAAGCTGGCTGACGTTCTTGTAGCATGATTCCATCAGTCCTGCTGTCTCAGGAGAAGGCGGGTCATGAACTCACTGTGTCTTCAGCCATGGGCCTCAACCCATCCTCCCCTTGATGAGAAGGGCAGCCAGGGCACAGCCTGCTCTTTCAGTTCAGAATCAGGTTTTGGCTTCTTCCTTCATCAGGATGTGGTCTTGGATGAGTCACCTGCTCTCCCGGCATCATCTTTCCTTCCCTCTGAGATAAGGACATGGCTGTGCACCCACCTCCGGGTGGCTGAGAGGACCAGCGAGGCAGGGCGTGTGACCGAGGAGCCAGCCTCCTCTTCTCACAGCTTTATCCCTCAGCGTGAAAATATAAGTATAAAAAGTACTGCCTGGGGGTTTCCCTGGTGGCTTGGTGGTGAAGAATCTGCCTGCCGATGCAGGAGACACGGGTTTAATCCCTGATCTGGGAAGGTCCCACATCCCACAGAGCAGCCAGGCCCGTGTGCCCCAACTGCCGAGCCTGTGCTCCAGAGCCCGGGGGCCACAGCCGCTGAAGCCCATATGCCCCAGAGCCCGCGCTCCGCAGCAAGAGGAGCCACCGCAGTGAGGAGCCCGCTTGCCACGACTGGGGAAGAGCCTGCACACCAGCAGAGACCCAACATGGCCAAAAACAAGTCAATAAACATTTTTTTAAAAAAGCACTGCCTGACACATTGGAAGTGCACACTGAATATTTCTTGCATGAATGACATGACATTTTCCCATCGCTGGCTGAACTAGTCGTTCATTCTTATGTTCATTTGTTCACTCAGTGTTTAATGAATTTGAGGAAGTGAGTTAAGCCCCCCAAGCGGCTATGAGCATGGCCTTTCTAGGATAAAATAGGACTTGATCCACTGCCTGACTAAAATCTGTCAGCAGACCTTAGACTACGGAGTAGCTCGTGGTCTTTCACAGGTTCATGCACTATGTTCCAGCCACACTAAATTTAGAAAAAACAATTAATTTATTATAAAATATGCTTATCAACAAGTGCATAAAATATGAATATATGCTTAATGACTCTCCATAAAATGGAGCATCTGCGCGTCACCACCAGGTAAGAAGAGAGCATTGTCAGCCCCGGAAGCCCCCTTCTTCCTCTTGACGCCTCCTCCCTGCAAGGGTCTCCCCGACTTGGCTTCGGTGATAGTGGCATAAACACTGTTGAAGGCACAAGACTCGCCACTGTCTGTGCAGCGTTTTATATCTCCACCGCCTTTACAGATCACGTCCCTGGTTTTAGACCCTTCTGTCTGGGTGGCGCCGTCTCATAAGCAGTGGAGGTCAGTGGCTTTGTGCAGTCTTCCCCGTGTTGCCCTGTGCACCGCCCTTTGACCGCCTGCCTGCCTGGGCGCTCGAAGTGTGGATCTGGAGATCGGTTTTTATTTAACTTCAGTTAGAATTTAAACGGCCACGGTGGCCCGCCGTGTGAACAGGGCTGTTGGGTAGATACAGATGCTGGCCTATGGAGGTGAGTGTGCACTTGCACACGTGTGTGTTACTGTGGGGGAGAGAGGGCAGAGACGGAGGAGCAAGGCTTGGACTCAGGCAGCACGGGGCGGGGGGAGCCTGGACTCCTCTCCACGGCGGTCTGTAGCCTGGATCCTTCAGGCGCTCAGATCCCCGCCCCCACGCCTCCCTTGGCACAGCATCGTTCCCACCGTCATGGCAGACGCCTCTGAACTGTCACCCAGCTTCAGCCCACTCTCCCTTCCGTTGCCAGAGTTACCTCTAGGGTCAGTTACCCTAGTCTAGTCACCCTAGTCTCTTCCTTAAAATCCTCCCCTGACTTCATTATCAGGATTTAAAAGTTAAACCATCAATCTCCCTATTCCCCACCCCCCCCTTATTAAATGATTCTTTGCAAAAAAGTTAACATACACACTTGTCTACTGATTACAGAGTACAGTCCAGTTTCCAGTGAGTTCTGTTCTGTAGAAGACAGGCCAGTTCTTGTGCATCCAGTTGCTTTAGCCACAGATTCTCCTTGTCTATCCTTCATTCCTCATTGAGGTGTTCTCTCCTCACATGTGTTATGAAAAACAAATATGTTCCAGATATGTCTGGGGTTGAGGGAATGCTGAGGTGAATCAGACACTGCCCCCAGGACCTTTCGATCCAGCCAGGCTGAAACGATCAAGATCACTGACAGTTGGCTTGTGTTGATTCATCATTTTTAAGATGCCAGCCATCCTTCTGAGGGCTTTGCATTTAAGTTGATCTAATGGTTCACAGTACTTTGTCAACAAAGGTCTGTCTAGTCAAGGCTGTGGTTTTTCCAGTGGTCATGTATGGGTATGAGAGTTGGACTATAAAGAAAGCTGAGTGCTGAAGAATTGATGCTTTTGAACTGTGGTGTTGGAGAAGACTCTTGAGAGTCCCTTGGACTGCAAGGAGATCCAACCAGTCCATCCTAAAGGAGATCAGTCCTGGGTGTTCATTGGAAGGACTGATGCTGAAGCTGAAACTTTAATACTTTGGCCACCTGATGCAAAGACCTGACTCATTTGAAAAGACCCTGATGCAGGGAAATATTGAAGGTGGGAGGAGAAGGGGATGAGAGAGGATAAGTTGGTTGGATGGCATCACTGACTCAATGGTCATGGGTTTGGGTGGACTCTGGGAGTTGATGATGGACACAAAGCCTGGCGTGCTGTGGTTCATGGAGTCACAAAGAGTCAGACATGACTGAGCTACTGAAGTGAGCAGTTCTCCAGATGATGATCGCAACATCGACTCAGTGGACGTGGATTTGAACCACCTCTGGGAGATAGTGAACGACAGGGGTCTCTGGCGTGCTCCATTTCAGGGGGTTGCAAAGAGTCGGACGAAGCAAGTAAACAACAAAGAGCAGTCCTCCCTTCTACACATATGTGCCGCTTGCTTTGTGCCAGGTCCTTCTCGAAGCACTGGGCCAGTCGCATCCAGCCAGGTGGTCTCCCTTCCTGCAGGGGACTGGCAGCTTGCTGTTGGACAGACAGACAGGGGTGCAACACAGTGGCTAAGTTATGTGCTGAGTGGTGTGAAGGCCGAGGGAAGGGTCGTCTCACCTGGCATCTGAGCTCAGGCTGCCGTAACAAAATGTCATCCACTGGGTGGCAAAAAGATGCTTTTCATTTTCTCAGAGTTGTGTAGGTTTGAAGTCCAAGATCAGCGCTCCAACGTGCTCAGCTTGTGGTGAGTGCTGTCTTCCTGGTGTGCAGACGGCTCCCTTCTCCCCATGTCCTCACGTGGCAGGGAGAGAGAACTCTAGGTCTCCCTCTTCCTCTTTTTAGTGGATTCAGACCCACTCACGTAACCTCATTTAACCATAATTAGCTCCTAAAAGTCCTATCTCCAAATACAATCACATTGGAGTTCGAGCTTCATCATATGAATTTGGGAGGCACCCAGTTCTGTCCACAGCCGTCAATGCTGGTGATCCAGGGAGGGCTTCGTGGAGCAGGTGCTCTGAGTTAAATCCTAAGTGATGAGCATATATCCAGGCAAGGGTAGGGGATGGAGTGGGATAAACAGGGAGCCTGGGTGAGAGCAACACGTACGGCCTGAGGACGGGAAAATGGGCTCCAGTGGAGACCCTGCAGACACCCCCGTATGTAAGTGTTGATGTGCTGCAGAGCAGGGTAGGCGGGTGTGGACATCTGTGGCAGTCCCTAGGATGCCCTGACTGAGAGGGGTGGTCTGGGTCTGGATCTTGAACCTTAGGAAGGATTGGTGCGTGTGGTGATGCCAGGAGGGAGGCGGGCATTGCAGACTTGAAAGAACTGTAAAAATGTACTCATTTATTTGGCCTCACTGGGTCTTTGGTTGCAGCACATGAACGCCCAAGGAGCCCAAGGCTCCGGATCACACAGGCTCAGGAGTTGCGGTGCATGGGCTTGCTTGCCTCTTGGTGTGTGGGATCCTAGTTCCCCAACTAGGGATCACGCTCAGGTTTCCTGCATTGGAAGGTGAATTCTTAATCGCTGGACCACCAGGGAAGTCCTGAAAGAACTTTCACATCAAGGTGTGGGTGGGAATTTCCTTTGGCAAAGCCCATTGTTGAGTAGAGATCGTGGCACCCAGCAAGAACGTGGGGAGGATCTAACCGTGTGGGGCCTGCAGGTGCTGAGGTGGTTTTCATCAATGCAGAATACTTGGTCACTTCATTTGAAAACTCTTTGTTGAGTTTCTAGTCCCCAAGTCTGAGTTATTTTCCCCCTAGTTTTGCCAGATGATCTTGTTCAAGCACCCTGAATGCAGAATCCCCCTCCTCACTTATAAAATAATGGAGCCAACAGGTCTTCCTCAAGATAAGGTTTTTGTGACCATGTTTTTGCTTAGTTTTATTTCTGATTTTTAACAGATTATGACTCGGATGCAATGAGTAGCTCTTATGAATCATACGATGAGGAGGAGGAGGATGGGAAGGGGAAGAAGACCCGGCACCAGTGGCCTTCGGAGGAAGCCTCCATGGACCTGGTGAAGGATGCCAAGATCTGTGCCTTCCTGCTGCGGAAGAAGCGCTTCGGGCAGTGGACCAAGTTACTCTGCGTCATCAAAGACACCAAGTTGCTGGTAAAGCCTTGCCACTCGGTTCTCTTGTGTAGCGTCGTTAGGACGCGGTGGGCCATCTAACCGGGTGGAATCCATACCCAGGCGACATTCACGTTGGTGGACACAGAGGGAGCGTTAAGCACTGGCCGGTGACCGGCCGTCAGCAAGCCTGGGTGAGGCTCCCATGGCTTTAACGCCCTTTCCTCGCCAGCTCCCTAAGCACTCAGCGGGCAAAACCATCCTCGCCTCGGGCCAGCGTCTGTGGCTCGTGTCAGTGGAAATGCACGCTGCTGGAGCTTGCCAGACGTCGCAGGGTAGATTTTCTCATTTGTAGTGAGTCAGTGAATTCCTCAAAGCCAGGTCATCTGAGGCGGATGGGCAGGCCAGGCAAGGTCTGGGGGACAGTGCCCAGGAAAGGAAATTCTTTTGGAAAGCTAAAGGCTGACTCTTTTTTCTTTTTTTGTAACTCAGGGAGGCAGAATAGAAAGAGTAAGTAGCAGAGGAGTGGGGGCAGGAGGACACACATCCTTTGCTGCAGGCACGAGGCCACCCGGGAGCCTAGAGGGGAAGTGAGAGCCTTTGAGACATGCCCTCTGTCCCTCCTCCCTCCTCCTTCCAAGCTTCAGAAATCATGGTTGGATGTTGGAATTAAGAATGTTAGACTATGTTTTTGTATTTTGTTTTTCCTTCAAATGAACCTTGGGGAAAAAAAATCACTCAAAATTCTATCGTTAAAACCGAACACATGAGGAGATATGATTCTGTATCTCACTTTTCAGTGGAGCAGATAACCTCCCTTTTAAAAAAACACTCTCATCTGTGAATTATGGGAGTCATATTTTACTAGATTCTTAGGACATAGTATGTTTTTTGATTCATGGTTTTGTTAAAAAAATTTTTTTTTAAGCAGTGAGAGCACATGTTTTTTTCCACATGTGTGGCCTGAATTTCTCCCAAATTTAGACTATGCCAGAAAATGATGATGCCACGAGAGAATTTTAAAGTAAAGAACGAAAGAAAAAAAGATTAAAAAGATTAATATGGCCCGTATTTACAATCTGACATAATGGCTGCAAGATGTGGATATGTTATATAAATGTTTTAAAAATACACAGTTGACTCTTGTATAAAGGGCTTCCCTAGTGGCTTAGCTGCTAAAGAATCTGCCTGCAATGCAGGAGACCTGGGTTCGATCTCTGGGCTGGGAAGATTCCCTGGAGAAGGGAAAGGTTACCCATTCCTCTATTCTGGCCTGGAGAATTCCAAGGACCGTCTATAGGGTCGCAAAGAGTCAGAGGTGAGGAGCGACTTTCACTTCACTTTTCATGTAAAAGAAGTTTTAGAGCCTGCTACAGGAAGCCCGTGGTCGGGGTAGAGTCAGCGGTTGTCAGAGGTGCCGAGTTCACCCTCAGCCCGGCCCGGCCCTGGCCCCTTCCCTTCCTGCCTCTTCCTTCCCTCACTCCTTGTCTGCTTCTTCCGTCACTAACCAGCTTTCCCATCTTCCAAACCGGGATGATGATACCATTCAGAGTAGCTGTAAATATTTAAGAAGGGATGAATGGAAAGCCATGCAAAAGCACTGTCTTTGATGAAATGCAGAATCAAAGTTTTATTATGAAGCTTTTTTTCATTCAAAAATGACCTATGATCCAACTGCCCAGATTACTCCTGTTGACAGTGGGAAAAAAAAAAAAAATTAACGGTGATAAAAGCAAGTACCCTCTAAGTCTCAGAGAACAGAAAGCTGTAAACGGAAAACAAAACGGCAGCCTTTCCCCCTAAGTGCCCGCAGCGTGTTTTCCCACGGGCGCCACCGTGCCTAGCTTCTTTGAATGTCCTTCCAGAACCCGTTTGTCTCTGCGCCCAGGCAGCTCTCCTGGGACACTGAGGTGTGCTCAGAGCACTCCAGTGAGGTGTGGGTGTGCAGCGGAGCTCTGTGTGTGAGTCCCAGGGTCTTCCGGGACGTCAGTCTCTGAACACCTCTGCCCTCAGTCATCCTGGAGCTTCTCCAGTGCTGCTTTCATTGTGCTGTAGTTTTATCCGTAGTAAGGGGCTCCCTTACGCCCTCACTCCGGTTTCTCCTGTCCGTCACAGTGCTACAAGAGTTCCAAGGACCAGCAGCCCCAGATGGAACTGCCACTCCAAGGCTGCAACATCACATACATCCCGAAAGACAGCAAAAAGAAGAAGCATGAACTGAAGATCACCCAGCAGGGCACAGACCCACTTGTCCTTGCCGTCCAGAGCAAGGAGCAGGCTGAGCAGTGGCTGAAGGTAACTTGTTGCTTTTGTGTGTGAGCCACTTTCCTTCCCAGACCTCTTCTTGAGATCTTTTTTTTTTTATTTAGTGTGCATTTCTTATGCAGGCACAGGCGAACAGTGGATTAACCTGAGTAGTTTTGTCTTTGATGTCTTGAGTATTCTGATCACGTTGAGGTTAATCACTTTATGTTTTGTCTTCAAAATGGCATGCTGCCTCCCGTTTGCAGCCTACTTCTGGAACTTTTCCTTTTGGCTTGATTTTATCATTGTGCTTTGTCATGTCCGAAGTGAAGTGTTAGTTGCTCAGTTGTATCGGACTCTTGCGACCCCATCAACTGTAGCCCGCCAGGCTCCTCTGTCCATGGAATTCTCCAGGCAAGAATGTGGGAGTGGGTTGCCATTTCCTCCTCCGGGGGATTGAACCTGGGTCTCCTGCATTGCAAGCAGGTGACTCTTTACCGTCTGAGCCACCAGGGAAGCCCATCGTGTCTGGACGTACTTTTTTTTTCCCTGCTCAGGTTTCCCAGGGCCTTTTAAATCTGTGTATTTAAATTTTTTCTAAATTTTGGGAAAAGATTTCAGCCATTTCCCTTAACATATAACTGCCCCTTTCCCTTCCCTCTCCCAAATAATTTAAATATATGTTAGACTTTTCCACTGTTTTCTACTTTTATCTTCTCGGTTCTTATCCTTATTTCCCCCTTTAGTCTGGTTAATTTTTTTCTTGTTACTTTCCAGATCACTGTTTCTGTCTTCGGCTGTATCTAATCTGCTAATAAGCTTGCTCTTGTTCCCTGGGTTCTTTGTTGGGTCCATGGTAGTTTGCAGTTCTGGAATTTCTAGTTGTTTCCTTTTAGCAATTTTTGTTTGGTTTTCTCTCCGTAACAAGTGCATAACAGGCATGCTTCTTTCGACTGTGGTTTTGGCTGAGTTTGGACCTGGGTCTCTAACCTACGGTTCCTTTTTGTCTGTATGTTGTTTTGTCTTCTTGCCAGGTTATCTGATGATCGTGCTGGTCATTATATTAACATTTGGGAAAAAAAAATATTGTGGAACATTTTGCTGTCAGCTCTACTGAAGTTTAATTCAAATACCCTACAGTTCAGCCTTTTAAAGTAGGAGTCATTGGTTTTCCGCTAACTCATAGAGATGTGCAGCTGTCACCATAATCTAATTTCAGAACGTTTTCCTCAGCCCAAAGAGAAACACTGTCTTTACTGTGTTAGCGGTCTTTTCCCCCAGCCCCAGCCCCAGCCAACCTCTCATCTGCTCTCTGTCCCTATAGATTTGCCTGTTTTCAGCATTTCCTGTAAACACACCCGTACAATATGTATCCTTTTGTGACTGTCTTCTTTTACTTAGCATAATGTTTTTAGATTCATCCCTGCTGTATCTGTATCAGTCTGTCATTCCTTTTTATTGCTTTTTCTGTCTTTTCCAAGAAACTGTTTTTAATCCAAGGCCTGAAAAATTTATAACTATATTTTCCTCTAGTAGTTTTATAGTGTTAGCTTTTAAATTTAATCTGTGATCCACTTTGATTTCATCTTTGGTTATAGTGTGAAGTAGGGTTTTATTCTCATTCTTTTTCTCGTGGCATCAAGTTGTCCCTCTAGAAATAATTTGATTCTTTGCACAATGGCTTAATTTCTTGAAGAGCATTTTCGTTTGCCTGTGGCACAAGCTTTGGTAGGCACTGGGTCTCCAAAATCAGTTTAATCTAATCTCAGAGCTTGAGATTTTTCAGAGCCCTCCAGATAACCTGAAATCAGGGTGCAGTCCATTAAAGGGCAGGCGTATATTTATTTTAGTCTTACTCCAGCTCCTAATCTTGTGGGGTCCTACTCTTAAAGGTAGGGCTCCCCAGGTGACTCAATGGTAAAGAATCCACCTGCCAAGGCAAGAGATACAGGTTTTATCCCTGGATTGGGAAGATCTGCTGGAGAAGGAAATGGCAGCCCACTCCAGTATTCTTGCCTAAGAGATCCTAAGGACAGGGGAGACTGACAGTCCATGGGGTCAACTAAACAACAACAAAAGTGTGGGGGTTTTGCCAGGGACCTTGTCTTTTCTGTGCCCTAAACCCCAACCTTTGGTTCCCATTCTTCCAGCGCTGTCAGAGTATTAACTGCCTTCTCAGCTGCTGCCTCCTCTGGGGAGTAGCAAATGCAGTCCTAGCTGCTGGCCTGCCTCTTCATATTTCCATCTACTTCTAGATCATGGCCGGGCAATTCCACTCTATGATAATAGCTGTTTTCTGCTTTTAGGAAGATGCTGTATGTATTTCATCTTGCTTTTCTGATTGTCTTTATCAGGAGGATTGGTCCACAATTTCTAGTCCATCATTGCCTGATAGTACTTGCTATGAAGAAAAAGACTGGGACAGGGTGGGAAAGCCTGATGAGACGTTTTATAATGACGGTTCTTATAATAAGATGCCAGTGTCCATTAAACCCAGAGCCCCACTTCCCTCTCCTCCCCTGGAAAAGCACAGGGCCAGATTCTGCAATGACAACAGTGCTCATTTCTGTTGGGGCAGAGCACATAGATGTGGCTTTTCGCATGTCTGTAATTTGGGAGATGGAGCAGAGCATTTGTTTTTTTTAATGGGAGTCCTGTGATCGAGAGTTCCGGCTGCTGAGTTTGCTTTGCCTTCCAGACACAGAACCTAATATGTCACGTGTCAACCCCTGCTGTTACCAAAGTACTTTTCCATCGTCAACAAAGCTGCACGAAGGAGTTGTTACTATTAGCCATCTCATTTTGCAGGTGAGGTACTGAGTCCCAGGTAGACACAATGGCACACCAGTCAGCCTGTGATGGAGCCAGGAGTGGACCTCAAAATTTCCTGACTTCGTTTTCATCTTCATTCTGCTAGGCCATCTGACAATTTGACATTTTCTCTTTTTGTTCCTGACTTCCAGGTTCTTAGCACCATTCCTTCAACAAGGAGGGAAAGAATGAGGAAAGAGATGAAGAGCCTTATTCATGATTCTGTTTTCTTCAGCTAGTTACCCATATCTGGCCTTTTGCATCGTTGTGTTTACCTGTTTCTTCAGAAAGAACCGAGAAAGGATGCAGTGAAACCTAAACTTCCTTCTCTTTTCATTCTGTTCTCACAGTTTGTTGACTATTTAATGCGCACTGAGTCGTAGCTCCCTTCTTAGCTACACTGGTCTGACACGAAATCATGTAGAGTTCACTGGGTTTTACTATTTCATCGGGAGATAATATTGAGCTGACAGTATTGGTCACAAACACGCAACTAAAGACAAAAGTTTTTCAAGAAGTCAGGTGCTGATGGAGTGAAACAATCTTACTTCTATTTCAGCAAATATGAAATATAGTTTGGGGGTACTTAGCCAGTTTCAGAGTCGTGACTCTGTCAGTGGAAGTTGAATTGCAAGAACTTGTTAGTGTTTGCTCAAATTTCTTTAAAAAGAAGTAAATACATAGTAAATTATCTTTTTCTAAAAAGTTTACCTCAATTACTCCATTTACTGTCTGTGCTTCACTCCCATTGTATATTATAATACAGGAACTAAGAAGTCTTGATTAGAAATGGAAGTCAGATGACAAAACTAGTTTTAATCAGACATAAAATTTTAATTTTTTAAAACCGGCAGAGATCTGGGATGTTTTAGTTTAGTTTCATCCAGATATTGTCTTTAGATTGGCTACCTTTTCAGAATCATCTGGAATTTAAAACAAACAGATTTCTAATGATTTGGTATCTAAGAATGGTTTTTCTTTTTCTTTTTAGTTTTTGTCTTTTACCCTTTTTAAGATCCCCAAAGCCACAGGTATACTTGAAACATGCCTCCCCTTTTAATTCTCTCTCCCTCTTCCAAGATAACCTTCCCTGGTGGCTCAGAGGGTAAAGTGTCTGCCCATAATGTGGGAGACTCCGGTTTGATCCCTGGGTCGGGAAGACCCCTGGAGAAGGAAATGGCTACCCACTCCAGTACTCTTGCCTGGAGAATCCCATGGACAGAGAAGCCTGGTGGGCTACAGTCCATTGGGTTGCGAAGAGTCGGGCATGACTGAGCGACTTCACTTTCACTTCCAAGATAACTTTTATCTAGAATTTGGTCTTTATTATTATTTTCTAGGCATGCTTTAGAAATACTTTTTACTTACACATGTATATACTCATAAATGAGAGACAACATTGTTTCAGCCTGCACATGTCTCCCGGCCAGCTCTCTTCACTCGTCTCTCTGTCTGCTCACTCTCGCTGTCTTGGACCATGCTCAGTGCATGTTCTCATGCGTGGCACCTGGTCTGAGTGTCCTGGTTTCTCCAGGATGGAGACCATACACTGGAGTTGCTGAGTTTGGTATGTGCACATCCTCACCATTACTAGAGCTTGACAGATTGCTTTCCAGGGTCCTTTATATAGTTGAGCTTCCTCCAATGATGTGTGCGAGGAATCATTCTGTGTGTGTCCTTTCAGAGTTTCTTTGTACGTATGCAAGCAAATAGACCATCTGGTGATGTCCATGTGTAGAGACTTCTCTTATGTTGTTGGAAGAGGGTGTTTGCTATGACCAGTGCATTCTCTTGGCAAAACTCTATTAGCCTTTGCCCTGCTTCGTTCTGTACTAAAAGGCCAAATTTGCCTGTTACGCCAGGTGTTTCCTGACTTCCTGCTTTTGCATTCCAGTCCCCTGTGATGAAAAGGACATCTTTTTGGGTGTTAGTTCTCAAAGGTCTTGTAGGTCTTCATAGAACCTTTCAACTTCAGCTTCATCAGTGTTACTGGTTGGGTCATAGGCTTGGATTAATGTAATATTTCCAAAGTTTGCCTTGGAAACGAACAGAGATCATTCTTTTTTGAGATTGCATTCAAGTACTGCATTTTGGACCCTTTTGTTGACCATGATGGCTACTCCATATCTTCTGAGGGATTCTTGCCCACAGTAGTAGATATAATGGTCATCTGAGTTAAATTCACCCATTCCAGTCCTTCTTAGTTCACTGATTCCTAGAATGCCGACATTCACTCTTGCCATCTCTTCTTTGACCACTTCCAATTTGCCTTGATTCATGGACCTAACATTCCAGGTTCCTATGCAATATTGCTCTTTACAACATCAGACCTTGGTTCTATCACCAGTCATATCCACAACTGGGCATCGATTTTGCTTTGGCTCCATCCCTTCATTCTTTCTGGAATTATTTCTCCACTGATCTCCAGTAGCATTTTGGGTACCTACCGACCTGGGAAGTTCATCTTTTAGTTTCCTATCTTTTTGCCTTTTCATACTGTTCATGGGGTTCTCAAGGCAAGCATACTGAGATGGTTTGCCATTCCCTTCTCCAGTGGACCACATTCTGTCAGACCGCTCCACCGTGACCCTTCTGTCTTAGGTGGCCCCACACGGCATGGCTTAGTTTCAATGAATTAGATCAGGCTGTGGTCTGTGTGGTCATATTGCCTAGTTTTCTGTGATTATGGTTCTAGTATGTCTGCCCTCTGATGTCCTTTTGCAACACTTACCCTCTTGCTTGGGTTTCTCCTACCTTGGACGTGATTGATTATATTCTTTTCAGCCAGAGATGGAGAAGCTCTATACAGTCAGCAAAAAAAAAAAAAGACCGGGAGCTGACTGTGGCTCAGATCATGAGCTCCTTACTGCCAAATTCAGGCTTAAATTGAAGAAAGTAGGGAAAACCACTAGACCATTCAGGTATGACCTAAATCAAATTCCTTATAATTATACAGTGGAAGTGAGAAATAGATTTAAGGGACTAGATCTGATAGAGTGCCTGATGAACTATGGATGGAGGTTCGTGACATGGTACAGGAGACAGGGATTAAGACCATCCCCAAGAAAAAGAAATGCAAAAAAGCAAAATGGCTGTCTGAGGAGGCCTTACAAATAGCTGTGAAAAGAAGAGAAGTGAAAAGCAAAGGAGAAAATGAAAGATATTCCCATTTGAATGCAGAGTTCCAAAGAATAGCAAGGAGAGATAAGAAAGCCTTCCTTAGCGATCAATGCAAAGAAATGGGAAAACAACAGTATGGGAAAGACTAGAGATCTCTTCAAGAAAATTAGAGATACCAAGGGAACATTTCATCCAAAGATGGGCTCGATAAAGGACAGAAATGCTATGGACCTAACAGAAGCAGAAGATATTAAGAAGAGGTGGCAAGAATACACAGAAGAACTGTATAAAAAGATCTTCATGACCCAGATAATCACGATGGTGTGATCACTCACCTAGAGCAAGACATCCTGGAATGTGAAGTCAAGTGGGCCTTAGAAAGCATCACTACAAACAAAGCTAGTGGAGGTGATGGAATTCCAGTTGAGCTATCTCAAATCCTAAAAGATGATGCTCTGAAAGTGCTGCACTCAATATGCCAGCAAATTTGGAAAACTCAGCAATGGCCACAGGACTGGAAAAGGTCAGTTTTCATTCCAATCCCAAAGAAAGGCAATGCCAAAGAATGCTCAAACTACCACATAATTGCACTCATCTCACACACTGGTAAAGTAGTGCTCAAAATTCTCCAAGCCAGGCTTCAGCAGTACATGAACCATGAACTTCCAAATGTTCAAGCTGGTTTTAGAAAAGGCAGAGGAACCAGAGATCAAATTGCCAACATCTGCTGGATTATTGAAAAAGCAAGAGAGTTCCAGAAAAACATCTACTTCTGCTTTATTGACTATGCCAAAGACTTTGACTGTGTGGATCACAATAAACTGTGGAAAATTCTTCAAGAGATGGGAATACCAGACCATCTGACCTGCCTCTTGAGAAACCTGTATGCAGGTCAAGAAACAACAGTTAGAACTGGACGTGGAACAACAGACTGTTTCCAAATAGGAAAATGAGTACGTCAAGGCTGTATATTGTCACCCTGCTTATTTAGTTTATATGCAGAGTATATCATGAGAAACGCTGGGCTGGAAGAAGCACAAGCTAGAATCAGCATTGCCGGGAGAACACCATCCTTATGGCAGAAAGTGAAGAGGAACTAAAAAGCCTCTTGATGAAAGTGAAAGAGGAGAGTGAAAAAGTTGGCTTAAGGCTCAACATTTAGAAAACTAAGATCATGGCATCTGGTCCCATCACTTCATGGGAAATAAATGGGGAAACAGTGGAAACAGTGTCAGACTTTATTTTTTGGGGTTCCAAAATCACTGTAGATGTTGATTGCAGCCATGAAATCAAAAGATGCTTACTCTTTGGAAGGAAAGTTATGGCCAACCTGGATACCATATTGAAAAGCAGAGACATTACTTTGCCAACAAAGGTCCGTCTAGTCAAGGCTATGGTTTTTCCAGTAGTCATGTATAGATGTGAGAGTTGGATGGTGAAGAAAGCTGAGCACCGAAGAACTGAGGCTTTTGAACTGTGCTGTTGGAGATGACTCTTGAGAGTCCCTTGGACTGCAAGGAGATGCAACTAGTCCATCCTAAAGGAGATCAGTCCTGAGTGTTCATTGGAAGGACTGATGTTGAAGCTGAAACTCCAGTCCTTTGGCCACCTGATGTGAAGAGGTGATTCATTGGAAAAGACCCTGATGCTGGGAAGGATTGAGGGTAGTAGGAGAAGGGAACGACAGAGTATGAGATGGCTGGATGGCATCACCAACTCAATAGACATGGGCTTGGGTGGACTCCAGGAGTTGGTGATGGACAGGGAAGCCTGGCGTGCTGCGGTTCATGGGGTCGCAAAGAGTCAGACATAGCTGAGCGACTGAACTGAACTGAAGCAAATAGAAATGCAAATTTTAATTCCCATCCTCCCACCCTCATAAAAAGGGTGTATTCTGCACCTTGGTTTTTTTTGCCCCCCTAAACAGAGTAATTGGAGATATTTTTTCCAAACTAAAGAATAGAACACTTCCTTTCTTCTCTCTTCCAGTACATAGCATTTCACTTTATAAACAGAATACGCTTGAAAATCTGCCTCCTGTTTATGGATGTTGGATTGTTGTCATCTTTTGATATAGCAGAGTTCTGTAATATTTATCCTGTCTCCACAGCATCTCACACTTTTGCTAGTCTGTAGGCTAAATTTCCAGAGAGTAACTGTTTGTATGAAGGTTACATGCATTTGTAATTTTGAGATACAGATGAATCACTCTTCATAGGAGGTTTACCAGTTCAGTTTCCCATCAACAGTATGTGTGTGCCTCCTTTCCCACTGTCTTGCCAGCAGAGTATGTTACCAGCCTTTGAATCTTTGCCAGCTTGGGAGGGGAAAATGATATCTCATCTAGTTTTAATCTGCATGTATTGTCTTATGAATGGCATTGAGCATCTTTTTATGGAGTTTAAGAGCCTTCGGCTGTGTTACTGTTTCTGTGATCTGTCTGTTTATATCCCTGGGCTCTTTGTAGATATCCTGCTTAGAAATCTCTTTTTAAGGAAACTCCTGATTCCGGACGCCAAGCCAGGTTTGGCAGTCATGGCTCTAGCTCAGCCTGCTAATTTCCACTTGGATAGCCGTTCTCACAGAAGAAGCAGGGTTTGCGAGCACAAGGAAGCTCTCAGTCAGGTAGGCTGAAGGTAAATAGCATTCCATAGCCATTTTCACTGAAGTTTTGTTTGGTTCTTATCATTGCTTCTGAAATTCATCATAATAAATATAAAAAAGGCAGGAGGGAGAAGAGGGTGAGCTAGTCCTGCATAGCGAGCGTGTCACTAGAGGGCAGACTGGAGCCCGACCTGGGGTTCTGATCTCAGCTCCCGAAGCCTCTGGCTGGATGTCTCAGATGAGCTACTTGACTTCTCAAAACATAGAGTTTTCTCATCTATGAAATGAGAGGGGTGGAAAGGAGCATTTCCTTTTGTAGTTGTGGTGAGGATACAGCCATATGAAAATGAACGTGTTAGTCTGGCCCTTTGTGACTCCATGGACTATAGCCTCTGTCCACAGAATTCTCCAGGCAAGAATACTGGAGTGGGTTGCCATTCCCTTCTCCAGGGGATCTTCTCAACCCAGGGATCGCAGCCCCAGGTCTCCTGCATTCCATGCAGATTCTTTACTGTCTGAGCCACCCTCATTAAGACCTAAAGCATTTGGAAGAGCGCCTCGCCTGTAGGAGCACATATGTACGTGTGAGCCGCTGTTGTTGGTGGTGGTAATCGATTTACAAGTTCCTGCTGACGTCAGCTTGGAAGTCAGGATGACAGAGGATGTTTTCCGGGGCCAGAGCTGCAAGCATCCACCTCCCTCCTGCCCTCCTTTGTCCAGACCTGCAGGGAGGCCGGGAACCACTATCCTCCCGTGGACCCTCAGACGGGACCCCATGTGCCGATTATCTGCCACATCCCCTGTTGCAAAGTAAACTAATAAACATCCCAAATGATCCTTAAATAGTTTATCCCAAAGGTAATTTTTAAAAAAATTCGCCTGCTCTGGGTCTCGGTTGCAGCATGCAGGATCTTTTTTTAGTTGTGACGTCTGGACCCTCAACTGTGGCACGTGGGATCTAGTTCCCTGACCAAGGACGGAACCCCGGGCCCTGTGTTCGGAGCATGGAGTCTTAGCCACGGGACCACCAGCGAAGTCCCCAGAGAGAGTGTTTAGAGGAAGTTGTCTGCACTGTGGGCACCACTGACCTCCTCTGACGAGAATCCGAGAGAGCGCCAGTGCCGACTTTGGTATCAATTTCACGCATCCTTTGCTTACTCTCCCCCACTCCCGCTGGGCAGCCCGGTCCTGTTCTTATAGCATCTCCTGATCTCAGGCTGCCTTAGAGGAATAGAGCTGAGCAGAGTTTTCACCATGACTTAAGGGGCTATGCGAGTATCATGGTTTTGCCAGAGTTCTCAAGGAGAATGACAAACTGGTTCATTGTATACATCAGCTCAGAGAACCCATCCTGTTTGTCCTTTAAGGAAGGTCTCCCATCACTTCCTCCTGGTCCAGTGGTTAAGACTTTACCTTCCAGCGCAGTGGGTCTGGGTTTAATCCCTGGTCAGGAAGCTAAGATCCCACGTGCCTTTCAGCCAAAAATCCAAAACAAGCAACAGAAGCAACGTTGTAAGAAATTCATTTGTTGTTGTTCAGTCTCTGTGTCGTACCCTGCTCTTTGTGACCCCATGGACTGCAGCACCCCATGCCTCCCTGTCCCTCACAGTCTCCCGGAGTTTGCCCGAGTTGATGTCCGTTGAATCGGTGATGCTATCCAACCATCTCATCCTCTGCTGCCCTCTTCTCCTTTTGCCTTCAGTCTTTCCCAGGATCAGTGTGTTTTCCAATGAGTCAGCTGTTCACATCAATAGAGAATTAAAAAAATGAAAACTAAAATAAAAAGTTGAAAAATGTAGCATTAACAAAAAATGAAAAAAGGAAATGTCTTTGTGTTCACCCAGGATCTCCCTTTTCTTTATTTCTTTTTGAAGTAGGGCCTCCGTGTAGTGTCATCATTTTCCTTTACCCTAAAGAAATTACTAAAATAAAATTATTTCTAATAGAGCAGACCTTTCAGCTTTGACTGGAAGTGTCTTTATTTCACGTTAACTCTTTGTGAGAAGTTCGCCACCACTTGTATCAATTGTACCTTTGAATGGGATGTGTCATTTTTTTTCCGTGACTTCTTTTAAGATTTGTTTAGTCTTTGCTTTTTATCAGTTGACGATGATGTGTCTGGGTATAGCTCTATACATTTTTATCTTTCTCAGTGTTTGAGCTTTTGTGTTGTTGTTCTGTGGGTTGATGTCTTTCGACAGTTTTGCACCATTTGGGGCTGTATCTCTTCAAGTATTTTTCTGCCATTTTTTCTCTCTCCTTGTCTGTGTTAGGTCACTTGGAATATCCCATGGACTTTTGGACACACTGTTCTGTTCTCTTCCTTCTCCCATGTATTTCAGTTTGGGTGGATGTTTAGATTGGCCTTGCCTCAAGTTTACCGGTCCTCTGCTCCTCTGTGTCTAGTGTGCTTTTAAGCCCATCTAATGAATTATTCTTTTGAAACATCCCAGTTTTCATTTCTAGCATTTTTCTTTAAAAAAAAATGGTTTTCATCTCTCTTCTAAAACTCCCTATCTCGTCACCCATGTTGTACACCTTTTTCATGATCTCTTTTGACTTCGCATCATAGTTATTTTAAGTCTCTTGGATTTTAATGTTCGACTCATCTCTAGGACTACTCGTATTGAATTTGTCTCATGAGTTTACGTCCTATTTCATGTGCTTTGTGTAAAAGAGCAGGAGCTGCTGCTGCTGCTCAGTCGCTCAGCCGTGTCCGACCCTGTGCGACCCCACAGACGGCAGCCCCCCAGGCTCCCCCGTCCCCGGGATTCTCCAGGCAAGAACACTGGAGTGGGGTGCCATTGCCTTCTCCGATGCATGAAAGTGAAGAGTGACAGTGAAGTCGCTCAGTGTCTGACTCTTCGCGACCCCCTGGACTGCAGCCCACCAGGCTCCTCCGCCCATGGGATTTTCCAGGTGAGAGTGCTGGAGTGGGGTGCCGTTGCCTTCTCCTAAAGAACAGCACAGACGGAAGTAAATACTATTTCCTCCAGAAAAGGGTGTGTCCCGTCTCCTGTTTTCTGCTCTTAGGTGGGCTCCGTCGGTCTCACCTGCAGTTGAGGCAGGTCTGGACTGGGCTGCGCTTTACTTTGACTCACTTTGCTAGTGTTGTCACATGTTTTCAGGGCTGGATCTGAAATTTCCCCTCAGTGTGCCTTAGGTTCTAAGCTGTCGTGGCAGGTTGTCACTCTCTGCGTGCCTCAAACGCAGGGCAGTGTTCTGGAACACCTTGCTTTCCTCTTGGCTTGATGAAGGCTTGCTCTCTGGTTTGCTCGGGCCTCCTCTCTTCTGCAGTTGTGCCTCTGGCCTCCCGTGCCTTGGGAGGAATCTTTCTGTCCTGGCGTGTCTCTCGCTTTCGCAGGCTGGCTGCCTTGTTCTCTGGGGAAGCCCAGGTCTCTCTGGAGGAGGGGATCGTCCTCACTGCCGCTGTGAAGCCGCTGCCTTGCGCTTGGCCAGAGTCCCCTGTGTCTCGGACATCCCTGAGCTCAGCTTCTTTGGCTGTAGCCGTCCTGGCTGTTCTTACACACAGTACAGAAGCAAGGGGAAGAAGTGGCGGGTGGGTAGAGACGCGTTCTGTCGCTGCGTCTGCTTGAGTTTTAAATGGTTATCCCAGCCTTCATGTGGTTACTTGGCCTTCCCTGGTGGCTCAGCTGGTAAAGAATCCGCCTGCAGTGCAGGAGACCTGAGTTTGATTCCTGGGTTGGGGAGATCCCCTAGAGGAAGGCATGGCAACCCACTCCAGTATTCTGGCCTGGAGAATCCCGTGGACTGCATAGGCTATGGGGTCACAAAGAGTCGGACACGACTGAGTGACTTTCACTTCACTCAGTCATGTGGCTGCTAGAAATTTTCTGGTTTATCCTCCACCCCCTGTGGTGGGTCCCCTCCTCCTGCTGTTCTGCCATTCCTGAGGCAGCTGGGGTCACTTCCTTCTTTTTTATTTATTTATTTATTTTATTGGTTTTGCCATACAATGACATGAAATCGCCATGGGTTTACATATGCTCCCACTTCCTTCTTAAGAAGCACTCTTCACTTTAGAGAACTTATCTTGCTTAGGCTTCTTTGTATCCCCAGTGCTTTAATGAGTTAAGAAATGCTACAAATATTTTTAGAAAACATTATCCACACTGTTTGTCAAGGTGAGAGTGATGGCCTGTGTGCCTTTCTTTGTGGCAACAGAGGTCAGGAGGCCCTGTGCTGCCCTTTTACAGTCACCAGTCGTGCCAGGAGTTTATCCATTTTATTAGTTCTTTCAAAAAAACCCCTGATTTTTCCACTGTTGATTTTTCTCTATGGTACTATTGCTTTCTATTTTATTAAGTTCTCTTCTTTCACTTTGTTTTGGCTTAATTTTCTACAATTATCCCAGTTTATTCAATTGTATACTTAGATAATTAATTGTTAGCCTTTTGCATATGTGTGTGTGTGTGTGTGTGTGTGTGTGTGTATAGATATTTAAAGCTATGCATTTCCCTCTAAGCACAATTTTAGCTACGTCCTCTATTTTTATTGTGTTTTTATCATTTAATTTAAAATATTTTCTAATTTCTATTGTGAGCCTCCTTTTTAGTAGTGGTTTATTTGGGAATATGTTGCTGAGTTTCCAAGTATTTAGTGATTTTTTAAAAATTTACCTGACTGTTTTAAATTTCTAGTTTAATTACACTCTAGTCACAGAACTATATGGTTTCACAATGTAGACATTTTGCAGACTTCACTTATTGCCCAGCGTGTGGTCAGTTTCGGTATGTGTTCTTTGTCTGCTTGTGAGGGGTGTGTATACATTTGCTGGGTGTCCTCTTCTATAGATGCTTATTCGATCACAGCCATGAACTGTCATGTGAAGCTCTTCTACTTCCTTACTAATTTATTTATCAGTTACTCCAAGGCAGAGATATGGGAATAGCTACCACTTTGATTATGAATTTATCTATTTGTCTTCATTATTTCCTTCAGTTCTTGCTTAATATTTTTGAGGCTGTGTTCTTTGTTACATACAGAATTTAAATGGTTATATGTACTGGGAGTTAAAACCTGAGATGTCCCTCTTTCAGTGTTTCTTAAAAAATTACTCCTTGATTAATCTGTAGATTAGTATTCTTCCCTAATGGTACCTTTTTGATGAACAGAACTTGTTAAATCTAAAATCCACCATATCAAGTCTTTTCTTCTATTGTTGTTTGTTGTGTATTTGCTAAGTCGTGTCCGACTCTTTGTCCAGCTGTAATATGCCAGACTCCTCTGTCCATGGAATTTCCCAGGCAAGAATACTGGAGTGGGTTGCCATTTCCTTCTCCAGGGGACCTTCCCTACCCAGGAATCGAACCCTCATCTCTTGTGTCTCCTGTGTTGGCAGGTGGATTCTTTACCACTGAGCCACCTGGGAAATCCTTTTTTAACTAATATGCTGCTGCTTCTAAGTCGCCTCAGTCGTGTCCAACTTTGTGCGACCCCATAGACGGCAGCCCACCAGACTCCCCCGTCCCTGGGATTCTCCAGGCAAGAACACTGGAGTGGGTTGCTGGTCCCTTCTGCAGTGCATGAAAGTGAAAAGTGAAAGTGAAGTCGCTCAGTCGTGTCCGACTCTTAGCAACCCCTTGGACTGCAGCCTACCAGGTTCCTCCGTCCATGGGATTTTCCAGGCAAGAGTACTGGAGTGGGTTGCCATCGCCTTCTCCATTTTAACTGGTATAGTCAGTACATTTTGCATCCTGCACCCTAAATTTTAGCTTATTCCAAGTCCTCAAGGTCAAACCTGTGTTTTCTTCCAGAATGTTTCTGACGCTGTCCATTTAGGTCTCTGATTCATACATTTTGGTTCTCATGTACAGGATGAGATGTGGGAGTCAAGATTCGTTTTCTTACGTATGTATAATCAGTTGTTTTAGAACCACTGAAGTGTCAGTCTCCGTGATTGGACGTGAGTCGATCGTGTTGTGTGCGAGCCCTTCACTGGGCTCCCTGTCCTGCTTCCTTAGTCTGTTTGTATAGCCGCATGTTGCTGCCGAAGTGTCTGGACTGTTGCATCTTCAAAGAGAGCCTCGAAGTCAGCTATCGTGTGGGTTCCAGCACTGTTCTCTGTTTTTCTAAATGATTAAAAGCTTTGAGATCATGTTTTTATGTGTAAAAAGTCAATGCTGTCTTCCTGGCTTTTAATTTCACCTTGTCAAGGCCACGTCTTTATGCTTGAAGCAGATGTTTTTTCCTTAAAAGAACTGTCATACAAGGAGCAATGCTTATTAATCTTGATGACAGCTTGTTAGAATGACAGAAGATTGAATGGAAAGTCTGGAAATCTGGAGTGTATTCTAAGAATGCCTTTAACTCATGATATTTTTGGTCATGCAACCTTCCCATTTATCTGTCAAGTGGAAGTAATACTGATCAGAATGATCAAAAAGCTAGCATGGAAAAGGTATATAAATGCTCCCTTAGAATTATAATAAGCAGTTATTGATTATAATTATACTAATACTAATTATTAGTATAATTATAATATAGTATTATAATTGATAATAAACAGTATATGATTTATTGGTATCACTTCTTAGGATTCCTTGCATGAAAAGCTCTAAGAGATGTCTAACTTGAATTACTTTATAAAACAAATGCCAAGTTCCCTTATTAGTATAAACTCCTATTCTCCCATCTCGTCCTGAACCTTTCATCCCAGGCCTTCGGTATTTTGAAACATGGCTTCAGTGCAGCAATGAAATATCTTTTCAGTATGTCACACACACCCCTCTGTCAGATATGAGAAGCCCGGGGCCTGTGTTTGGCCAGGACATGACTTGACAGAAACTTCTTCAAGGGTAGCTGCCAAATCTGTTTCTCTCCTTTCTGTCTGCAACTTCCATTACCAACAACTCTTGCCAAAGTTAACTGTGTGTGTGTGTGCGCGCGCGCGCGCGCGTGCGTGTATACAGATGCTGAAAACATGAGCCATCTTGTAGGGGTCAGTCAGAAGACAAGAGCCGATATTCCCAGAACTGGAGTGGTCAGGTTTCCTACAAAAATGTGCAGAGATTGTGTTTCTGAAGATGAGGGTTCAAGTTAAAAGCAAACAAAAATACCACAGAGCATATAACAATTTGTTTTTCTTTTTTTGAAGGATTTGCGATTCCGAATTTGGATCCAGTTCTCTTAAATACTCACTGAGCTTCTCTCTGGATGTGGCTCTTTCCAAAGAAGTATATTAATCTAAAAACTTCCTTTGCAGCTATTAAAAAATAGGTCAATAAACCCTTTATTTAGGACTTCTGAGCTAACTCTGCAGGGGCAGC
Source organism: Antilocapra americana (assembly GCA_007570785.1). Classification (NCBI taxonomy): domain Eukaryota; kingdom Metazoa; phylum Chordata; class Mammalia; order Artiodactyla; family Antilocapridae; genus Antilocapra; species Antilocapra americana. Next base: position 2,751,279 of record ML660768.1, read on the forward strand.
ATAGCAGTACACAGCAGTCAGAGCAGGAAGGTCCATGAAGATGTAACCTGAAAGAATCTGACCATTTGATAAAACCCGTGGAAAGAAGTACCAGCCTCTGCTAGTGGATCTTGTCCGCAGTGTCTTTCTCTGTACCTGGGAGGATAGTAATGAATAATTACTATTATTAAATGCTGTCACGATGCTGGGAGGCCACGGATAATCCCACGTAGCCCCAGGGATGCCAGGTCTCCTCTGGTCTACCAAACCCTCCTCCGTCTGTTCCTCCCACGGGGATGATTAAGTTCAGGAAGGGGGAAACTGAAGGGAGAAGGAGAGGCATGGTAGGTCAGTGTACAGCGTTGTAAGCATGCAGATTCTGGGCTGGCTTCGTCAGGACAGGCTCCCGTGAGTCACCTTCGACGGCTCAGTAACTGCCCCTGGCTTCAGAGGTCCAGAGACGCCTCGGCTCCTCAAACCCTTGATGGAGGAGCAGGACCTGATACAGGACAGGGAAGAATGGAGGGGACAGTCCAGGGGCCACGAGAGGGTGGGAGGGAGTTAGCCAGGCTGAGTGTGTTGGCGATGCAGGCGTGGCTTCTCATGGATGTGCTCTCTCTCTTTTTATAACTTCCCAGCTCCCTGAGGGTTTTGGCAATCTGCATGGAGGACTGGGGAAAATCGTCATGAGGCTTTACTTATCTCCTGTGATGGTCTAGTCTCTTGCCTTCTGTTTTTCATTCACACCTTTTTTTTTTTTCTCATAGAGAATTTGAAGTCCAGTTTATCTCCTCATTCTCTTCTCTTCTTTTTCCCCTCATCAAACTGTTTTAGTTGCTGGTACACGCTAGGCATTGGGCATACCAGCCTGAGTGAGGTGGAGCCCCTTCTTTGAAAATGAGCCCGGCTTTTAATAGAGGAAGCAGACCAGCAGGTTCAGGATGCCCATGACCAGGCCCTGAGGGCAGCGCGTGGCCGCCCGTGCCCCATGGAGGGACAGCTGCACTGTGTCCCATGCAGGAGGGTCCAAACAGGTTTCCTGGTCACGGGGGACCTGGGCTGCCCCAGAAAGATGAGTCCTGTTCAGCTAACAGGGGAGCACACCTCCCCTGGGAGACCCCAGAAGTCTAACTGGAGCCGTGTAGATCCTCCACCTTTGGAAAAAAAATAAAAAAAAAAAGGAGGAAGGGAAAAAGACAGCTGTGTTTTGCATAAAAGCTTTTGCCAGAGAGAGATTTCTGCTGGTTATGTTTTGTGGGGTTTAGCCTTTTAGTGTGAACTGAAATCCTCAAGACCCTCAGGGTGCGTGTACAGCTGGACACACATTCACATACGTACCACTCGGATGGAGGAAGAGCGCCCGCCGGCTGTGTCTCTGAGCTGTTGCGGTGGCCGTCGCTTTGCTCACACTCTGGGTTGGGGGTGAGGCTCACAGCGAGGCTCTGCCGTGTGTCTGGAGCCCATTGGGGGTGGGGGGTGAGCTGGGATTCAGCCCTAGCGCCTGTCGGACACCGGAGCCCATTTCTCCGTTGCGGCGGTGATGTCGGCGTTGGTGACCACAGTCGCATCTTCCGTGTGCACGATACACGTGCAGGCGCTGGCTGAGCACCAGCGTCCCTTAATCCAACCACAAGGACAAGACAGGTCCTCTTTCTCCAGAGGAAAGAAAAAGTCTCATTCTTAGCTCGGGAGAGCTTGTTCCTCGTCAGCTGAAGGCGTGATAAGTGCAAGGAAGTGGGGGACTAAAGACTCCATGCAAAGACAGCAGTGCAATTAGCATGGAACAGCCAAACTGAGGGAACCTTCCCTGCCGGAGACGTTCAGCAAGGGCAAGTCACCTGCTTGGTGCGCCTCTGCTGGTTTTCACACGTGAGACTCAGCAAGGAGACAGTGGCAGCGAGCTCTCTGGGTTTCTTCTCTTTTTTCCTGTTTTAGTCTCCAGTGTGGATTTCACCCCTGTTGCTTTTTCATAAAGCAGCTGAGCGGCGGGATGGCTGGAGATGCCGTCCCGGCCTCCCCTCAGCTCCTGGCTCCGGTCCCGACCCCAGAGCAAGTCGAGGGAATCTGAGTGTGTCTGCTGGGGTCCTGTTGCAGAGTTCCTATACACCCAGCTGGGAGTCTGACATTGCTGTTTTTCTTTTATTTTTTGTTCAGAAGGCACTTGGGTTGAACTCAGGTGGCATCTTGGTTCCGAAAAGAACAGTAGACATTTTGAAAGCCTTGCCTGCTAGCTCCTCGTTCACAAGAGTGTAAGCCGCCCCAGGCCAGGAGCTTGTCTGTCTTGTTTCCTGCGTGTGTTTCGGTCATCAGAGCGCCTCACCGGAGCTCAGGGAGGACAGAAGGGACGGGGGGCGGCTGCGGGGTGGCTGGGGTCAGCAGTAGGTACCACAGATGGTCACACGATGGTCCTCACGCCTGAGGGTGTGAGCTGGGCCCCTTCCTGAGCTCCCGGCGTGAACGGTATGAGTGCTGGCAGCGATGATGGCCTCGGTGACCGCAGCCACCGTGTCGTCCTTGTATTGGTACAGGCGCGGGTGCCGGCCGAGGCATTCTGCATACAGGGTCACATTTTCTCTTAATTTAACCGCAAATACTAGACAGGTCATCTTGACACACCTTCCTTTGCTAGTGAGGACCCTGAGGTCAGAGAGGGGACACCTCGGCCACTCCTGATGTGCTTGCCTCGTAGATTGGGCAGCAGGCGCCTTCTTGGACTCTTGGTGCTTCCTACCTGCTTCTCCAGACCCCAGTCCCTTGCTCTCTCTGCAGAGCCCCTCCCCAGGGGTCCCCTCCAGCCATGCCTGCCCCCCAGTCTCTCCGCCTCTCTTACAGACACTCCTCCAGGCATCCTCTGCTGGGCCATCCCTTTCAGCTCCCTCCCTCCCTCCCACTCCCTGTTCCTGGAAAGCGTGTTTTCCTGGTTGGCGTCCGGCTTCCATGTCCACTGCAGCTGGACTCTTGTAGCCGCTCCTTTCCTTTGGCTCCATCCTGGGTCCTGATTGCATATCTTCCCCAAATCTTTGCCCTGCTTTGTCTCCCACCTCTAGAGCCGTGAGCATCAGCCTCAGCAGTGGCTCCCAGGGTCCCACTGGCCTCTCCTGGCCTGACCCCCAACACGGCACTCTGGGTTTTCCATAAGCTCTTCGGGTCCACCCTGTGCACCTCATTCCTGCTGCCTGGAGCCCTTTCCACCAGTTCTTCCCATGGCCACATCCTCCGGCCTTTTAGCTCAGCTTGCAGCTTACATGTCATCCCAGGAAGGCCTCCCTTGATCTAAATCAGCCGCCCCTTCCTGTTAAAGACCCTATTCTGTTCTTTGTAGCACTGGCGACTATCTGACATCACCTTCATTTCTTGGGCGATACTCATTGTTTACCGTGATAGCGAACTTTTACTGCAGTGGAAGCCCCATGAGGGCAGGACTCTCACGTACATCATTCCCTTCTGTATCCCAGAACCTCTGTTGTTTTCAGGATGGTCTAGACATGTGGCAAATGATGAGTGAATGTGTGGGGCTTCCCTGGTGACTCAGTTGATAAAGAATCTGCCTGCCAGTGCAGGAGACCTGGGTTCGATCCACGGGTCGGGGAGATCCAAAGGAGAAGGAAATGGCAACCCACTCCAGTATTCTGGCCTGGAGAATCTCCATGGACAGATGAATGAAGGAGAGAATGAAGACATGAATGCCTGGCCTCCTGAGGCTAAACCCAGCTGGCTCTGACCTCGAGTGAGCACCTCTGCCATTCTGCACTTGCCACAGGTGGTCAGGGAGATCTACAGCGGCTGCAGCGGGCCTGCTGAGCCGGAGTGCCCTCCCCCGTCGAGCTCCCCGGTGCACAAGGTGGAACTGGAGAAGGTAAGGGGCGTGCTTCTTTCTAGGAATTAACCTTGCGGCCGATTTAGGCCTTCCTGGAAGTTTTAGCAGCACCTCTGAGACTATCAGCATTTCTAGTCGAAAAACAAAATGGAGAAGAAAAGGACGACGCACCCCTGATGCCTCTCCGCCTGCTCGGTAGAAAGCGTGGGTCAGCTGTTTCGCCCACCGCATGGTTTTCATTCTTTCCAGCTGTAGATGCAGGAAAGAGATGTGAAGGTGTCCCAGGGTTTAAGGTGTTCGAGGTCACCAGCTGTCTCACAGCAGCGTGTGATCAGCAGGCAGCTCTGTGTTCTTCTGGAATACAGCAGGTGCTTCCCCAGTGTCCCTTCCCAGAGGTTTATTCCCCACAGACAGGTTACAGCCCGCCACGCCTGTGGTCTCTCCCCGATGGTGCTCTGACAACATCCCCCCACAAACCCACAAACCCAGCTCTTCCTCAGCCCACACAGTGCGAAGGAAACCAGAAGTCAGCCCACAGACTGGGGTAAGATGTTTGTGCAAAAGACATCTGAGAGAGGGCTTGCATTCAGAATAGATCAAGAATTCTCAGAAGTCAGCATGAACCAGAATTCCAGTAAAAATACAGGTAAAGGTTTTAATAGATGCTTTCCTAAGGATGATGACTCTTCAGAGTCCCTTGGACAGCAAAGAGACCAAACCAGTCCGTCCTAAAGGAAATCAACCCTGAATAGTCATTGGGAGGAGTGATGCTGAAGCTCTGGTACTGTGGTCACCTGACAGCCATGGTCTGCCCATATGTGCAGAGAGCCCATTTCTGTGGAGGGCCCCGGCTGCTTGCCCCATGGCGCTCTGTCTGTAGCCTGTCTCCCGGGAGCATCCTGAGCCCTCCCTGTTGACCCCTGCCCCACCCATGGACAGTTGCTTTCCGTCTACTGTTGTAGTCCGAGAACCGAAGAGTCTGTGTGTGTAAGTATACGTACACATATTTTATATGTATTATAAAATATAATTTAAATATAAAATACAATAAAATTCTACATGCAAATGAGAGACTCATTGTGAGCAACTGGCTCAGATGTTTATGGAGCCAGGTAAGGATGGTGTGGCTTGGTAAGGGGAATATTTTATGTACTCCTAACATTTATTCAAAATAATTTGCAAGGAAGAGAGATGTAGCATGGGTTAGTGTAAGCTCAGTGAGTTTTTCCTTTGTTCTTTGGATGTTTTTAAAGCTTCTGTGGCAAACCAGCCAGATAGTCCGCGTTGTAGCTGAGCCCTAACCGTCTCCAGATTATTGGAACGTGGCCCATGTTTTCTTTCATTTTTGAGATAACATTTGACTGATCCATGATACATCACTTGGTCAGTGTGGCCATGGTAAGGTAATTTAATCTTTTTATCCTCACAGAAACTGTCTTCAGAGAGACCAAGTTCAGATGGTGAGGCTGTTGTAGAAAATGGAATTGCTGTGTGTGATGGAAAGGAACAAGGTGAGTTCTGCTCATGCCAAGAATATATAAACCAAAAAAAAAAAAACCCCAACTCCAAACCAGAAACATGACAGCCAGGTCTGTAAATCCTTATTATGTAGAAAATGTCCTCGGTAATTTAGTTATGCAAGTATCATCGCCCTGTGTTACATAGACAGAAGTCCAGAGGGCTCCCTTTGGTTAGCACTGTCTCTCCAGGTCTTCATTTTAATGCTGCCAAGCCTTGGTCTGGGCTTTCTCCTTTTGTCTGGGTATGTTCCCTGCATGAATTTATCGTATTTTATTTTTTGTTGGACCCAGCCCCTGGCTGTGAACGCTCCCACGTTCTAACCACTGGTCCTCCTGTTTCACTGTGTGCCTCAGAGCAGGTTACTTCCCTACCTGACTTATCACTGGGGCAGACGCATTTGCATGGGGGCGGGGCACCATCATCTCGCCGGGAGACGTGGTGGGGGGCGGGGGCACCCCATGTAAGTGGAGTAGTCCAGTGTTTGTCCTTCTGCGACTGCCTGGTCTCTCGTGGCTCGACGTCCTCAGGGCTCACCCCGTTGCGGCGGGTGCCAGACTCCCTTGTTACGGTGGATAGAATGTCCTTGCGTGGGTGGGTCACGTTTCCTTCTCCATTCATTCACCGATGGACCTTTGGGTGGCTTCCACCCTTTGGCTGTTGTCAGTAATGCCGCTGTGGACATGGGGGTGCAAATACTGATTTTTCTTTCCCCTAAAGTCAGCTTTATAAAGGTGTGAGTCACACGTCGTCGTCTTGAGCCTCTTCGGCATATGACAGACACGTTCACGTACCCTGCAGCGCAGTTGAGATGGAGAACGCTGCTATCACTCCAAGATACTTCCTGGCGACCACCGACCCGTTGCTGTCCTAGCAGTGGGATCATTCAGGGCGCAGCCTTCCGGGTCTGGCTTCTCGCTCAGCGTGTTGCAACTGGGGAGGATCCACATGCTGAGTCGGTCGGCCATTCTTTTTCTAGGCCGAGAGGATTCCAGTCTGGACGGACCAGTTAGGTATCCACCTCCTGACTGGAGAATAGCTCGGTTGTTTCCGGGTTTGAGCAGCTTATGTGAGACTGTCACAGACGTCCATAAACAGGTTTTTGTGTGAACACGTGACGTCCTCATCTCTCTAGGCTAATGCCTCGGGGGTCGGGGGGGCTCTGTGGCCACTGGCACTCATGCCCCCTCACCAGCCTCGTCTTTGTTTCGTCCTGTTCTTTTTATTTTGGCCGTTTAAATAAGTGCATAGTGCAGTGTGATTGTGCCTTTCGAATGCCTTTTCCTGTGACCAACAGTGCTGAGCATTTTCTTCTTGTGATTTTTCTTGCCAGCCATGTATCATCTTAGTTGTTGCTGCTCAGTCATTCAGTTGTGTCCAGCTCTCTGTGAACCCAAGGACTGCAGCACGCCAGGCTTCCCTGTGTCACCCTGTATTCCTCCGTAGCACTCAGAGCTTGCTCAAACTCATGTCCATGGAGTCAGTGATGTCACCCAACCTTCTCATCCTCTGTCGCCCTCTTCTCCTCCTGCCCTCAGCCTTTCCTAGCACCAGGGTCTTTTCCAATTAGTTGGCCCTTCACATCAGGTGACCACAGTACTAGAGCTTCAGCTTCAGCATCATTCCTCCCAATGAATATTCAGGGTTGATTTCCTTTAGGACTGACTCCTTGCTGTCCAAGGGACTCTGAAGAGTCATCATCCTTAGGGGAACATCTATTAAAACCTTTATCTGTCTTTTTACTGGAATTCTGGTTCATACTGACGTCTGAGAATTCTTTATTCTGAATGCAAGTCCTCTATCAGATGTCTTTTGCGCACGTCTTATCCCAGTCTGTGGGTTGGCTTCTGGTTTCCTTCGCACTGTGTGGGCTGAGGAAGAGCTGGGTTTGTGGGTGGGGGGGACGTTTTCCCTGTGCACAGCCAGCAGCACCTCTGCTCCCCAGGTGGGCAGTTCTGCGCGCCTGGCTCACCGCACTCTGTTGCTGGGGTGGGGCACTGGTGCACAGCCGTCTCCTGTCTCAGGAAGGAAGTCCCCGTAAACCGAGGAGCAGTGAGGAATCTCGGAGCCCAGATCGTCTGGGCTGTTTTGGTCTGTCAGGGTATACCCTAACGGGTCACGACCTCTGTCTTGGCCCACGAGATTTCCTAACTCTGTGGTTCCTGTGTATAATTTTAGTTCTTTCCATCGGAAGATGTCGGTGGAAGGTATCATCTCTGTCCTCACAGGGCACATCATGTGTCATCAGAGCCAGGAAAGCTATCTTTAAGTTCTGCCCTGAAATAGGACAGCGTACAATCTCAGGGTTCCTGTTCAGACGCCAAGGCTCAGTGGGCACTGCTGTGGCTGGTCTCTTTCCCTGTGTGCCGTTTCCTCTCCTAGTGTCCCTGCATGAAATTAGGTTCTGCAGAATGATATCGTATGTCTGGACACACGGGTCAGAGCCTGTGTCTGCATCTGACGGTCTCGTTTCCTTTAAACAGGACCAGCCTTCTCTGCTCTGTCAAGGTGACCTTGGTTCAGACACTTCCGCCTGGCATGGAACTTTGCATATAGTTAGACCCTCAGTGGCTAGCCACTGAAGGAAGCTAATCGCTTAAGTACATCCTGACCTGCTCCCCAAGCTTTTATCCTTGCTGCACACTCTTGGCCAATTTGTACTTGAGAAATTCCAGTAAAGCCCCTTTGATCCCAGCCATGTCTCAGCTCAGACAGATGTCTTTGCTGGCCGCGTGGAGGAAATCCTGAACTCCTGCAGCTTCCCCAGAAGGTTAGACTCTCGACTGAACACGGACAAGAGCCAGACTCTGTGACCAGAGCCACAGGGACTGACTCTGAACCCCGGCTTCTTCTTTCCAGGTGTCGGGCCCCGGCGTGTAATGAACCAGGGTGGCGTGATTTGGGGTGAATTAGTAGATCTGCTGCTGATGCTGCAGCTGACTCATGCTGATCTGTGTGGGAGCGACGGTTGTCCCTAACTAGCCCTGCACACGTTTACCGTTTAATCACGGGCTAACGAGTCTGTTGGTGGACTTAGCAAGTGCTAAGTCACATCAGTCGTGTCCGACTCTCTGTGACCCCACGGACTGTAGCCCGCCAGGCTCTTCTGTCCCTGCAATTCTCCAGGCAGGAATACTGGAGTGAATCGCCATGCCCTCCTCCAGGGGATCATTCCAGCCCAGGGATCGAACTCTCATCTTAAGTCTCTTGCACTGGGAGTACTTTACCACTAGTACCACCTGGGGCTTCCCCGTTAGTGGTAAAGCAAGTGACTAGTCTGATGATATTAGCACCACGTCCCCATTCCTCCCACCTGACTAAATGTTGAAACGCCTAGACTCTCATTTACATAGGGTAACGGAGAGCTGTCTGGGTCTATGGCATTTATGGCTTTAAGATGCTGACGCACTGCTCTTGTGTCGCTGCCCCCTCCCCCATCTTCACAGTGATGCAGTCTGGACTCTGGCTCTCTTCCAAAATGTCAGTGAGTTGAGAGTTCTGAGTTTTTAGGTTTTTCTTCTTAACTCTGCTATGTGAATACCATCCATATATTCTTGTTCTATCAACATATTCTCCCGTTCCTACAGCGTTGGCTTTTTCTTCCAAGGATGGCCCCCCTTCTGCTTTTGCAAAAACAAACAAAACAAAATCAGTCCATGGGCATTCAAAGAATTAATGGTCCTTGTTAATGGCTTTTCTTTGTAGTCACAGCCCAGCAAGAGCATTCCCAACAGTAGCAAATCCTCATCACCCTGGAAGTCATTCTGACGAGTCAGCTTTCTCATGCATCACCTAGCAGGGAATGACTGATTCACGCTCCTGAGCTTTGCAGAGGCACCTTCTGAGCACAGAGCGCCCTTGCTGAGAGGAGCTTACCAAGGCTTAGCTTGAATGGGACTCTGGGCAAAGATTGTCTTGATGCTCTTGAGAAGCCACCAAGAAAGGTCACCCACTGCCGCTTCATTTTGGGTTTGGTTGAGCTGAAATCAGTGGTTCAGGCATTCCAACCAGGGATTCCGTGTCTGACGGCGGCTGGGGAGGCCTTCAGACCGGGAGATGGAAGCAGGCTCCTGGCGCTTCATTTTACAGGGGGTTGCGTGCGGTGGGGGAGCGTAAGGAGGGTCAGAGCGACTGCCCCGTGTTCTGTTTCTAACATGGCCTGGTGCAGTGAGACCGCCCAGACGTGCTTGTCCTAGTCGGGCCGCCTGCCGTAAGGAGATGCCACAGACCCTGCGGCTCTGACGACAGGGGTGTGTTCCTCACGGTCCTGGAGGCCAGAGGCCCTCCGTGTTTGCTGCCGGGCACGGCCCCCTCACTGGCTTGCAGACGGCCGTCCCCTCATCGGGTCCTCCAGTGGCCCTGCCCCCTGCCCCATGAGGACGCCAATCCTGTTAGACCAGGGCCCCACCCTTAGACCTCACCTAACCGTCAGTGCTTCCTGAGGGGCCCATCTCCAAATACAGCTGCACAGGGGTTAGGGCTTCGCCTCGTGTGAGACCTGGGGAGACGCAGGCATTGTCCGCCGTGCCCTCCACCCTGTAGTGCGGCTTCCAGCCTAACTGTGCAGCAGCTTTGGCCTCAGACTGCTAACTGTCCTTTCCTGGAGAAGAAACCGGGGTTCAAGCCCAGTGACTGACCTCAGGGACCTCCCTGAGTCAGGGGTGGGGAGTGGGGAGAAGGGACGCGGAGCCCAGAGGGGGCCGGGCCGGGCTGTTCCGCACGTGGGGCGGGTGGCAGAGTGGAACCTAGAAGGGGGCGCCTCTCTGCCCCCCTGGGAGCGGCTGGCATGGGGGAAGGAAGCAGTCAGTGCCTCCGCGTTTAGAGGGTGGGTGTAGTCATCAGGCTGACGGTTTATAATCTCGTATCTTGGAGCCCTCTTTCTCCGCTGACCCTGTGTGATTGTGTGTGCTCTGTCTCTGTGGGCAGAGGGGCACTGAAGGAATTCTTGACTTTGATTGCCTTCTGAAAGGGTCTCTGCCGCCCTCTGGGTTACAGATGGAGGGCTGAGGGGTCCTCTTGGAGAAGACTGGGAAGGGGCTATTGGGGAGGGGAGGTCTTGGGAGTCAGTGGTGGCGTCTGGCCTTGAGGCCTTGGGGTCCCTCTGGGGCCCTCCCAGCCCATTCACATCAAGCGAGGCTGTGCCTGACCCGCCTGGAGGCTTGGTGTCCTGCGAGGCCCTTGGCTCCAGGGTCAGACCCGGAATAGCCCCCGATGACGGCTCACCTCGCACAGGTGCTGTCAGCCCTGGCTCATCCTCTGTGTCCACCCCGGTGTGCACCTGGTCCCCACCCCTGTGATTCTGCCGGAGGTTGTGGACCAAGCCCACAGGGGCTGGAGAGAGCAGATGGCCAGCACGGGTCAGGCACGGGAGAGCAGCCGGCGGCCGGCACTCAGTCTGCCAGGGGCTGGGGCTGTGGTCAGCCATGCACGGTCCAGACGCATGGCCGCTGGTTCTCGGGCCCTGCCCCCACCTGCCATCACTTACCAAACTGTGGGTTCAGAGTGGCTAGATCTTGCAGTTTTCCAAGGGAAGCCAGAAGTCATCTTTATGCAAAACAGTCATGAGTTTTATGCATCTGATTGAGCCTTGCCTGCCAGATAGAACCCACGGGGCTGGGGCTGGGATGTGAGCCTGACAGGTCTCTTCCCTGGGGTTTCTACACAGACGCTGCCTTGCGTTTAGCTCCTGCACTTCCTGACCACTTGGTCCCTCTGCCACATAACCCTGCCTCAGGCCTACAGAGGCCTCACCGTCTTGCAGCCTCCCCAGGGGCATGTGTGAGTGTGTACCTGTTTATGAGCTCGTGTGTGCGTGTTTGGCGCGCTCTAGAGCACAGGCTTCCTGGGGGCTCCTGTCTGCTGTGTTCTCTAGACTCTAGGCTAATCACAGACACAGAACAGGCGCTCGGTGAGGAAAGATTCCGGGAGAAGGCTGGCCACGACTCGTGTTTTATTTTGATGTTTTTTCCCCATTAAAGTCTACCATTGAAACATGCCTTTTTGTCATCATCTTTTTTCTTCACAGTTAAGAGGAAAAAAAGTTCCAAATCAGAGGCCAAAGGAACTGTGTCTAAAGTCACTGGGAAAAAAATCACCAAGATCATCGGTTTGGGAAAGAAAAAGCCATCGACGGATGAGCAGACCTCCTCGGCAGAGGAAGACGTGCCGACGTGCGGTGAGGCGGGGCGGGGCTGTGTCACCGGAGCCGCCCCTCCCCGGAGCTCGGAGACCCTCTGTGGGCGACCTCTGTAATGCGTCTGTCTGAGTTTCGTTGGTTGGGCTCGTGGTCAGTTAGGCTGGGGGAGTGGATTACACCTTCACTGCTTTCTTTAAAAAAATTATTATTTGTTTTACTGCTTATTAGTGAAGCCCTTGCAGGGGTTTGAGGTGATCTCTGAGGTTCTCTCAAGATAGAGTCTCTGAGCCACAAGGTTCTCCCAAATTCCTCTTAAGAGACTTTAGAGGGAAACGTGTACACCAAGGGTCAGCCAGCGGAGGCGTGTCGGGTGTGTAAGAACGTTTACAGAACCCCCAGCCGTTCCCCACTTGGCCTGAAGTCCTGCCACTCAGCTTTCAAGGAACGCTCTGCGCCTCAGACTCAGTCGGACTGGCTGACCCCCACCCCCCCGCCACCGGTCTTGGTCCAATAGCAGGTCTCTGGGCAGCCCTTGTTGTAGAGGCCGGGGAAGCACCGGGGAGGTGGTGGTGATGGCCGAGCCGCCCCTCTTGCCCCTACTTGGCTGGGCCAGGGCACGGGAGAGGAATCTGCAGAGAAAACCACGTCCAGTCTAATGCCAGCAGGTCGGCCTGAAGCAAGGAGTCAGAGACGAGTGTGTGACGACTGACTTGTGGTCACAAACCCGAGGGGAAACCGGGTCAGCCACGGGAGACTCTGGCGGGGACGTGGCCTAGATGGGGCGATGTCAAGGACCACCTCCCTGCAGAAGTGAGACTGTCCGTGTTCGGTGTTTCCTAGGCAACCACGCTTCTGAGAATTAGGCGACTCTTTCAAGGAGAAAATCTTTAGAGGCTGAAAGATGGATGTTCACTCTTTAAGAAAAGTGAGAACGAGCCGTACTTTTCCTTTGGACCACGGCTCACGGCCGCTGTCCTTCAGCATCAGCACTGTGATGCCTGTTTGCGTGCTCACTGTGCCACCTACCTCTCCCCCTCTGGCCGAGCCTTGGGGATGCCAGGGGAGAAACAGATCTTAGATGCTGCCTGTTGGTGTCTAAGTTGGGCCCCACACACACAAAGATGAATTTATCTGGCTGGTATCCCATCCCAGGGCGTGGCTTGTGCTGAGAGGGTGGTGTGAGCTTGGAGCCGTGTTGGTCGGGAGGAGGGGTCGATTGTGGAGGGCGGGGCAGGTAGACTTGGGGTGGGGGTGCCCCCCGAGGGGAGGGCAGGGTGGATTCACAGCTTCCCCTGACTTTCACAGGCATGATTCCAAGAAGTCGTGATATGTAGGAACCCCTTGGGTCGTTGTGCAGAAGTGCGTGTGGAGCGGAAGACAGTGGGCAGGCAGTGGTGGGGCCTCTCGGGGTGGAGGCGTCATCTCGGGGAGGCCCCTGTGAGGCAGCCGCTTGTGGGTTGAGCTAGGAGGGGAGGTGGTGATCCCAAAAGGAGACCAGGGGTCTGGCAGCACCATGCGCACAGAGGTTCTGAACTTGCCCCTGGTCAGACAGTCGGGTCACAGAAGCGCTCTGACCCATGTTCCTTTCACGGAGAACAGCCGCCTTGCAGAAGCTAAGCCAGCGGGTAGAGCTCTTGCGGGAGGATGTGGGTAGTGGGGCATTGTTGGTGCCAGGGCCCATGCCCTCTGCCTTCTTGGAGCAGCTCACAGCCCTGGCGGCTGGGCTGCTTTCCTCTTACATTTCCCGTGGAGCCAAGATGGAAGTTAGGGGTTAAGAGGATTACTATTTTAGCTTTGTTTTTTGGTTCTCAAAACTGCCCTAGGTCAGTGGAGGAAAGAGGGGCTCTTTCATGAGAAACGTTCGTATGGAAGGCGGCTTGGCCACTGAGGTCCAGGCTGCTCGCTGTACAGGAGGACCCTGAGCTGGGGAAGGCCGAGGGACTCGCCCAGAGTCACCCAGGGAGCTGGGGGCAGGACAGGGCTGGTCCGCGGGCCTGTCTTACAGCCCAGGTCTTCCCTGCCTACTCCTGTCCCTCCCAGGGCTTGCCACCTTTGTGACTTCTGTAAGCAGCTGGTGGGCGTGTGCTGGATGGTGCAGTCGTGTTGAGGCAGAGTCATGGGGGCCGGGGGCTGTAGCCCCATGTGGGTTTCCACTGGGCTCTGAGTGGACAACTTTCACCGCTACTAAGGGAGCAGCCTCTGTCCACATGGTCTTAAAATGATCATCCAGTCCTTGGCTGGGCCAGGGCACGGGAGAGGAATCTGCAGAGAAACCCAGGGGGAGAGTGACTGTTCCATTATGTTAGGACAGCTGCGAAGTCTCAGGCAGGAGAAGTCACTGGATGAAGGCCCCCCGCCCGTCCTGCCCATGGAGACTCTGCAGCTGCTGTCCTCGCCAGGCAGGAAGGGTGGGGCTACTCCGGCGATGGGGACACTCCCGGGGAGGGGGCGACTGGGAGCTGAGTTCAGATCTCCCGCTCTCCTCCGGGGCGCTGCCCGTCACCTGGGCCTCTGGGTGCACCAAAGACATGCCCATGGGTAGGAGAGGGCTCTCTGCAGGTCCTCACAGCCTGGCTGGCGTGCCCCCCGCAACCTGGCTCTGCCCGACCTGCCCAGCTCTTGTCTCTCCCTCAGTCGGTGGGTGCTGTGCCCAGCCCAGCATCAGCCGGGTCTGCTCTACAAACAGTCACTTAGCCAAGCTGGTCTAAGACATGCCCGCAGGCCCCTAAGCAAAGGCTGCCGTGTCCTTCGTTTGCCCGTCTGCAGTGCTCAGGGTTCCAGAATTGTCACTGTAAGCTCAGCTGTAGCTCCCAGGAGATGCAGAATCATTGTCGCTGTGTAAACTCAGCTGTAGTTCCCAGGAGATGTGCACTTCACATTTTTCTTTCTTCCCCCACCCTGTTTCTGTCTGTCATTTGGGCCAGCCCCCAAGCCTCTCAACTGCCCACCTTCTTCTCTGGACCACTGCAGGCCACCCAGTGGGAATTTTGAAACCTTGGACTAATGACACTAATCGTGTCATCCTGTGCTGAGTCAGCTCAGGGCCTCTGACAATCTTGTCTCAGTTGGATTTACCAGCTTTTCCCTCTGTTACTAGGTGAAGATGCAGGCTGAGTTCACCACCCGCCCCCTCCCCCAGGTTTTGTCCCCAGCACCGAGCACAGAGCCTTGGGACAGCAGCAGCTCAGTAAACTTAGCTTGTTGACTGAATGATTACCCCAAGCAAACTGCAGCTTCTCTGAGCCCCAGGTTCCCCACCTGTGAAATGGACCATACTTAAAATTAAACTTGCTTTCCTTAAAATTGAGGGTAAGATTATGAAACATTAAGCACATTGCCTACTTCACAATTTATGCTCAGTAAATGGTCTCTATTGTTCGTTTGTTTACCTGAAAAAACCTAAGCACGCTGACATAGTCAGCCAGATAGATGGCTGACACAGATAATATCTATACTAGAAATATAGAAAGTGATGGAAGGGAAGTTCCCCTGGTGCCAGGATGGAGGGCTTCCTGGAGGCAGCGTAACCTGGGCAAGTTGCAAGGACTTCCTGGTTATTTCTCAGGCCCCTTCCGGCTCTAATGTTTGGTGACTTTGTGATATTTCAGCAGCAGAGTTTTCGGTGGATGTGCAGGAAGGTAATACGTCTCACTTTCTATTGTAATCCAGGCACAATAGATCAGGCGACATTCAGTGGGGGGAGGGGGGCGGGAGGCATTCTTGGCGTCTGTCTCCACGTCAGGGGCGTCTGGAGCTCTTGGGCCCGTGTGCCCACTGGAGGGCACGCACTTGGGGCGGAGGGAGGGTTCTGCCGCCACTGTCTGTGGGGCCAGGGTCAGCTGTCGGCGGCGTCTGGACGTCCGGTCTCCCCTCCCGCCCTACCCCCGGCAGCCGTTGTCGCCCCTCGACTGCCCTGCTCCCCTCCGCCGGTCACAGACGGAGGCCTACAGACATGAGACGAGCGGTGGAAGTCCCCGCAGAAGTGTCACCATAGCACAGAGACCCCCTGGGCAGCACCACCCTCCCCGTCCCGGAGAAGAAGGCGGTGGACGCTGGCCCCTCAGCCAGGCCTCCCTGCCTGCCCTTCTGCAGCGGCTGGGACTCGGGGCTGCCTGGTCCCCGCACAGCGGAATGCGCGGGAGCTTGCCGCTGTCCGCTCCTCCTGAGCCCGACGCTGTGCCTGTTGGGTCGGCCTGGGCCGCCCTCGTGGAACCGCGCACGCTCGCCACCACGCTCTTGTAAGAAGCCTTAAAGAGTTCTTTCTTCAGGATTCGGAGCAAAGATAGTCTCAAAACATCAAACGGAACTTTCCAAATTGTTCAGATAAGTGGGAACAAACAAGCAAGAAAAATCAAAGAATTCTGGCATTGCCTTACTGGCAGGGCACTGAAGTGACCAAGGCCAGCCTGTGCCCGGCCCTGGCTGCTCCCTGGTACCCCCTGGTGGCGGATGTCCGCTCGGGCTGATCGTGTCATCCCAGGGCGGATGGGTCCTGTGTTGGCAGTGATCCCATCACACCCGGGCTGTGTGTGTGTGTCTGTTTGTCTCTGTGTGTGTGAGTATGTGTGTGTGTGTGGTGGAGGGGGCAGTGGGAAGAAGACTTCTGGGGGACACGGGGTCTGCCCTCTGGCTCCAGAGTCCTTAGATGGGCCGCCTGCCGTGTCCCTGTGTGGCCTCTCCCTGCCCAGGAAATAGGAGTGCGGGCCGCCTCTTGGGAGCAGGCGCTGAGCCTGGAAGGGGGGAGGCCACCAGCCAGATGTGGGCTCGTTTCCATGGCGTTTGCTGTTTACAGAGACAGGCCTCTTACCCACTTTGGTCCTCATTTCGCTTTTCCCTTTGGGGCGCTGTAACTAAACATGAGGAAGGCGTTAAAATATGGTAATTGCCTGTGAAGTCATGCTCTAACTAAAGTGTGAATCTGTCCAGCGTAATCATTCCTCTTGGGACTCGCGTGTTGAGAAATTCACAGCATTTGGTGACTCGGTCAGGGAAGAAAACCTGGCGCGCCCCTTCACCTCTCCAGGAGTTGGGTCATTCTCTTGGCTGGCCAGGCCTTGCTCGGAAACTGGGACACCCCCCCCCCCACACACACACACCTCCCCAGCCCTGTGCCAGGGACAGGTGCACCCACGTGGTGATTCTAAATTCCGGAAGTCCTGCGGAAGTCCAGAGGAATCCCGTCACTGCTCCTGACAAGGCAGACTTGCTTAAAATCCTCCAGAAACATTTTAGCATCTCCTCCTTCACTGTCCCTCCCCATCGTCTTCTGCGTCAAGGTCAGGTCACTACAGTAGCATCTGAGGTTTCCTGTGACCAGGTTTCTAGACGTTCCAAGTCTTAGTTTGCCGCGCTCCCTGCTTCCCTTGGCTTGAAGAGCTCCCTGCCTCTCTCAAGGCCAAAGTGAGGACTTGCCCCAGGTACACACGGGACTCCACTCTGCCAGTCCCGGTGGTCACGCCCGCCAGTGCCCTGCACCCCAGAGCCCTTACAAACGTGTGCCCAAAGCAGGGTTAGGTAGTTGAGAGCCACCCCAGGCTTCGGCTTATTTCTTTAATCGTGTACACTGTCCTCCTATCCATCGGCCATTCTTGTATCCATTCACACCCAGAACATACATACAGTGGTCTGGTTGGCAACTGTTTTCATACAAGTCCAAAGACAGGCCTTCAGCGTGATTGATGACTTACCGATGATATCAAGGTCAGAGACAGTAAATAGTCCTAATAGCCATTCCTTGGATGTTTAGGTATTATATTTGTGTGTTATAAGGAGAGCTTACAAAAGAATGTATCAGAACTGTGCCACTTATAAATACTGCTTCCCAAATGAAAACCGCCGCTCTTTCTCTGCCATCTTTCGCTCTCTGAAGAACTTCAGGTGGGTCTTTGCTGGGAGGCCGTGAACAGGGCTCATGGATCAGGACGTGACCTCCCTCCTCCCCTCTGTGAACTCGGCTTCTCCAGCCTGTCTTCACACCCCTTCAGTGTGTGAAATACAGGAGACTTTGAGTCCCAGGCCTTTGAGCTGGGACTTGCTTCTCCATTTTCTCTGTAATTTTACAGATATGGCAGCTTGTGTCACAAAACTGAGGTTTCAGTTCCAGGTGCCCTTTCGGACAATATATTGGAAGAACTGACATCACATTCAGGAATGTGGATGTTTAAGTACTGTTAAGTGGCTCCCTAGTTAACTCTTTGAGCAATTATTTATAGTAATATTTATACGGAAAATAGCAAGCACCATTCTGGTCCCTGAAAGTACGTTTGGTTTTTTAATTTTCATGTGGTTTTTGCCGTTACAGTGTTTATCCATTGCTAACAAAGTGTGTAAAGTGTCAAAGCGGAAAGAAGCAGAAAGCATGGTCCACGTTGCTTTGGGGAAGACATTTTTTAAAAAGTGGGGGTCAGAAAGGATGTATTTATTTAAAATTTGCCCATTTATTTTTTTGGCTGCACTAGGTCTTCTTTGCTTTGTGCAGGCTTCCCCTAGTTGCGGCGAGCAGGGGCTGCCCTTCGTTACGGCGCACGGGCTTCTCGTGGCGGGGTTGCGTGGGGACACCTTCTCTGGTTGCAGAGCGTGGGCTCCAGGTGCTCAGGTTCAGTCTTCGCAGCACGTGGGCTCAATGGCTGCGGTCTCAGGCTCTGGAGCACAGGCTCGGTCGTTAACGGCACCCGGGCTCGGCCGCCCTGGGGCGGGTGGAGTCTTCCCGGACCGGGGAGCGAATCTGTGTCCCCTGCATGGGCAGGCAGATTCTTAACCACTGTGCCAACAAGGGAGGACCCTCTTTTTTGAGCTGCGTGTGTGTGTGATTGTGCATGTGTGTTTACCTATGTGTGTGCGTGCACGTGTGTGAGTCGCGAGAGCAGCTAGCCCCCTAAGGATCCCTCGATTCTCCTCCTCCTTGACCTGCCTTCCACCTGCTGCTCTCCTCGCTGCCTCCCTCTCGCGGCCACAGGCGTTTGCTGGCCCTCTGGACGGGTTAGAAGTCAGAGCCACCCGGAGGTAGCTGGTTATTGTGCCGTGTTACTTCTGGAAAAATGCATCGTATGTTTGTGGCAAATGGAAATGACCAGTTACTGGTATTTGAGGAGATTCCCTTTTTTAAAACATGACGACAGTTCTTCTTGTAATGCCACCCCACTCCACGCATACCGTGCTGACACAGGGCAGCCCCAGAGACATGGATGGCGGGTTTCCATGTGCGTCAGAGCCAGGCCTTCAGACCTCAGCAGATCCCCCCGTCAGTGGGCCGAGGAAGGGCGTCTGTTCTCTGGGAAGGAGTCTCCTCCAGAAGACCTGCCGTCATTTGCTGGAATCCTTCCAGTGGTGGGGAGCTCACCACCTCCCCAGGCCGCCTGTTTCTTGGAGAGCTTCCCCTTGCAGACAGTTTCATTCCTCATGGGAAGCCAGAATCTGCCGCCCGGAGGCTTTTGCCCTAGCTGTGTCCTTTGCAGCTACTTGGAATGAACCCGGACCCTTTCCTGGGTGAGGCCCCTTCAGCTTTTTGAGGACAGCTGTGCATCCTCATCCCCTCTCTCCTCCTACCCACCAATGCCTCAGCAAGCTGTCGAGGCAGCCCGGTCGAGCTCCAGGGTTCGGAAGGTGTTTCCGGGAGCTGGTGCTCAGCTGCGTCACGCAGTGCGGTGCGTCAGGCTCCGGGGAAGTCTGAGCTGTCCCGGCCCCTAGAGCTGATGGGGAGCGGTCGGCTTGTGGTGGTGGCTCCTCTTGTCCCCAGGAGCCTGCGCTTGCAGCTGTGCTGAGTGCAGGGTTCCTTCCCTACTCGCGGCCGCCTCGGGTGCAGCCCTCCCATGGGGCTGACGGGCGCTCTCGTTGCAGGCTGCCTAGTTCATTCCCTCCTTTGGCACGGCCTTCCCGGGGGGCTCTCATGGCAGGCTGCCTGGTTCATTCCCTCCTCGGGCGCGTCCTTCCTGTCGGGCTGACAGCTACTCTCCTTGCAGTTTCCCTGGTTCATTCTCTCCTTGGGCGCACCCTTCCTGGGGGCTCTCCTTGCAGGCTCCCTGGTTCATTCCCTCCTCAAGTGCATGCCTCCCGGGAGGCTGACAGCTGCTCTTCTCGGTTGCAGGCTACCTGAACGTGCTCTCCAACAGCCGTTGGCGGGAGCGCTGGTGCCGAGTCAAGGACAACAAGCTCATTCTGCACAAGGACAGGGCCGACCTGAAGACCCACATCGCCTCCATCCCGCTGCGTGGCTGCGAGGTCATCCCAGGGCTCGACTCCAAGCACCCCCTGACATTCCGGCTGCTTCGCAATGGCCAGGAGGTGGCCGTGCTGGAGGTAGGGGCCAAGTGTGGGGAAAGGCAACTAAAACTAATTTCTTCATTACACACTGAAAGCTTTCATTTTTAATATTTGAGGTTTTTGTTATTGGTTTAGCATTAGTTTGTGTTCTGCTCCTCTATTAATTCAAACCTTTATTTTGTCTTTTTCGTCTTTTTTTTCCACTTAGCATTATCTTGAGTAAGCTACAAACATACGCACACATGTGTATACACACACATGTATACACAGAGTAGAATTTTGCACTGCATGTATAAGCATATTTATGTTGTACAGTCGATAGAAATCAGGATATTTTGGATTTGGTAAAATGGGCAACGTGTGTTCTAAATTAATCAGCGTGTGTTAGTCGCTAAGTCATGTCCAACTCTTTGCAACCCCATGGACTACTGCCTGCCAGGCTCCTCTGTCCAGGGTCCTCTGCCAGTGGGATTTCCCAGGTAAGAATACTGGATTGAGTTGCCATTCCCTTCTCCAGGCGATCTTCCCAATCAAGGAATCAAACCCAGGTCTCCTGCATCGCAGGCGGATTCTTTCCCATCTGAGCACCAGGGAGCCCCATCAGATGCAGAGCAAGGTTCTGAATGACCACAGTGATGCTGGCCAGTGGAGGAGATGGCCAATTAGCCAACCCAGGTCGCAGGAGGAGGGAGTTTGTTTCAGAGACTGCCTTTTTTTTAGTGCTGGGAGGTCTTGGTAGGAGACAGGAGTTTGTTTCAGAGACTGCTTTTTTTTTTTTTTTGGTGAGGGCAAAAATTGGTTAACATCATGGTTCTTCCTCCCACAAGCTCCTCACCCAATGGTTTGGATGGTTTGAGGTGAGAGGTCAAAGGTCCAAGCCCGCCCTGGTGGCTGACCTCATAGAAGGGAAGCAGGCCTGACTGGGTCTAGGGTGTCGGGGCCCCAGTCTTAGTTCTGTTGCAGACTTTGATCACAACCCAATCTGTTTTTCTCTCTTGGCTTCTTTATTTGTCTGTGAAACAGAGCACCAGGCTTCAGTCACTGTGCTTGGTAAGCATTTATGCAGGCTGAACGCTGCGGGGCGGATGGCAAGGGAAAAAAGCTGAAAGCGTAAATGAGGATACTGTACTCTTGGTGCGGAACGCAGGTGTCAGCTGAGAGGCCTGGCAGCAGGTCTGACGAGAGTGGGAGGACTGGAAGGCGTGGGCTGGTACACACTGGGTTCAGGGGTGGAAAGGGAGTCGCTGGCCTGGATGCCGGGCAGAGACAGGAGACCCCTTGGGCAGGGGCAGGAAGGGGCTGGGTGAACAGGACCCTGGCCTGTCTCTACTCCCTGCCCTGTAGGTGCAGCCTCATGTCCCCGAAAGATGGTGATTATGTTTCATTGCTTTTTTCCCTATTCTAGTCATGGAATCAAACACACACACTCAGAAAAGCAACCATGCTCAGCGTTCCAGCATAAGCAGAGTGTGCCCGAATCAGTTAAGAAAATGCAGTGATGCGAGCAGTAAAATTGTATTCTGTACACTTTCTAAGATCGTTTTATCCTAACTTTTGAGATAACTTCAGAATTACAGAAGGGTTGTGAACACAGTACACGTAATTCCATATACCCTTCACCCACATCCCCCAAATACTAACATGGTACCATGTTTGGTATCTCTTGCGTGGTCTCTCCCTCTCTGTTTCTCTCTGTACTTTTTTTCAGGACCTTTGACAGACATGTTGCCCCTCTTTCCCTAAACACTTCAGGGTGAATTTGCTAAAAAATGAAAGCATCCCTTTACCAAACCACTCCATAATCATCAAAACCAGGGAATTCACCCTCACACAATACAATTATCTGACTCACAGATTGTAATCAGACTCCCCCAGTGATCCCAGTAATGTCCCTTGTAAGCAGAAGGAAACCCCAGGTGGTAGGTTGCCTCCGGCTGCAGTCTCTCTGGCTTTCCCTGTCTGGTTTCACGACGTTGATACTGGGCATGGTACGGAGCAGTTTTCATGTCGAAGATCCCTCAGCCTGGGGATGTCTGCTTTTTTCCTGGAAATTCGCTCTGGGGTCAGCACGCTGGCAGGGCCCACGGAAGCAGTGGTGTGGTGTGCCGTACCTTGCTCAGCCAGTACAGCCGTCAGTCTGCCCTGCGACTGGGCACGTTAACTTGGACCCTGTGGGTGGGGTGCCTGCACGGCTTCCCCGCTGCGGAGTTACCGTGTTTCCCGTTTGCCTTTAATAAGCTTCATGTGGGAAGATTCCCTGAGACTCTCTTAATATCCAGCTACTCACAGTTTTACCCGCTGACTTTTAGCATTCATGAGTGAGTCTTGCCTGAAACAGTTGCTAAATGACGACTTCCTAGTTCCGTTATTCCCTGTACGTTTGTTAGTTAGTATCTACTGTCAGGGAGATTTCCCTTCCTCTCATTTAATTAGTTATTCTTTCATTCGTTCACCTATGTTTGTATATCAGCCGGGGTTCAGGGATCATTGTTTCAATCAGTGAGTACAATCCTATGTTGTCAGGATTTATCCTGGTCGGATGAACGGAGCTGGTCAGTGGAGAGCCCTCTGAGCTGTGTGACCTCTGCTATGTCCCCGAAATAAAGACACTGCGGTTGCCACTGTTCTGTGAGCTCTTGGCTCACATTATGATGCACCAGTCTATTCCAGGCTCATCTTGGACTTTTCCCTGCCCCAGGCCTGCTGGAATCAGCCACGGTCTAGAGAGCCCTTGAGGACTCCTCCTGGTGGGTGGTGGCACTTAGAAGCCGGGGTCTGGGTGGCAGGTGTGCTCAGAGTTACTGGGGTGTCACAGGAAATTGTGTGTGTGTGTACACACGTATGTGCAGGCATGTTGGTATATATACTGCACACACGCATATGCCTATGTACTCGCATAGTAGTGGCAGTGTCAGTCACTCAGTTGTGTCCGGCTGTGACCCTGTGGACTGCGGCCCGCCGGGCTCCTCTGTCCATGGGATTCTCCAGGCAAGAATACTAGCGTGGGTTGCCATTCCCTTCTCCGGGGGATCTTTCTGACCCAGGGATCGAACCCAGGTCTCCTGCACTGCAGGCAGATGCTTTGCCGTCTGAGCCACGAGGGAAGCCCATACGCGTATACACTCACATCTCAGCCTGAAAGTGGAAGTCGCTCAGTCGTGTCCAACTCTGTGACCCGGTAGACTACACTGTCCATGGAGTTCTCCAGGCCAGAGCACTGGAGAGGGCAGCCTTTCTCTTCTCCAGGGGATCTTCCCAACCCAGGGGTCAAACCCAGGTTTCTCGCACTGCAAGCAGATTCTTTATCAGCTGAGCCACCAGGGAAGCCCAGTCCCTACCTGTTTGTCTACCAAAAGCCGCAAGATTGTAACTAATATTCTAAACTCAGTATCACACCACTGAGATCATTGTTAAAAGTCTGAGGAAATCTCTTAAAATGAACAATGTGGAAAATAGTTAATAGTGTAATAGTCTGTACAACATCTTAGATATTATGTTAAAATGCTTTTCAGACTGCTTTGATGGAATAGTTATGGATGCATGGCTAGAGGGTCAGTCACAGATACATCCTTGACATAAACTTTGTTTAGGGAAAGGCAGAAGGCCAGTGAAGAGAACCTATTTGTGATTGTTTTCTAGTGTCCAGGTGTTCATTTCAACTTGGCAGACATCGCTCACATTCCTGCTCTGTGAGGCACACAGCTGGGACCGCTTCGCTCTGTCCAGCGGCCCCATGCCACACTGGCCAGGCACGGTCTGTCGCTTGTACAGCATCGCTGATCAATTCTGTCAGCACAGAGAAAACAACTTCTCCCCCCTTAACTGCTCTTCCTCCCGAGAGGTTTTGTGCCCGCCACGAGGTATATATGTTTACTCTGATCCATGTTCAACTCTTCAAGGTTATAGCATTGAGACCCACTTTTCTTTAAGGGTTTAGGCTCAACTCACACATCTTTCCTGATATCAAAAGTTTGTAGCTTTTACAAAAACTTTAAAAATCAATTTTTTTTCACATGCGGGTACCTCCTCTGTTTCCCATAAACTTTAAACATTACTCACATATTTGATTACTGAAAGCATTTAGGCATTTGAAATGCTATTATGAGTAGTGTAATTGACCTTCTGAATCACATAACAGGAGCGGCTTGGAATTTTAGTGCACTGAATCCTAAAGATCTATTTCAGACTTGCACATCCGGCAGATGACACTTGGAAAGCCTTTGAGACGTCCTAAAGGGTAGCATGCACAAAGCAGCCCGGTGCTTGTCCACACAACCACTATGAAAACGGAAGCGGGTCAGTTTACTGCACGTCTCGTCAGGGTGATAAAACTGCTATTGCAGGCCCGCGTCCGAGACCACAGCCGGGGCTCCTGGTCGGCAGAGTTGGTGCCCACAGTGGCCGAGGCCTGTCACACTGTCCAGGTTAGGTGCCCGTAGTTGGAGGGGCTCCTCCTGCTGCCCAGATTTTATTGCTAAAGTAAGGAGGCTTTCTAAACAGCTTCCTGTGGCTGAGATTTAAATGATCTCATCAGCTTCCACTCCTTACACCCTAGTGCTTCCCCAGAATAACTGGGAGGCATTTACTCCCTCTGGTTTTTATTCCCTGGGGCGTAATCCTTGTGCAGATTCTGCACTGAGGCTCAGTATGAGCACGGCGTTGATCCGTGGCGCAGGCCCCGGCTGCGTCCTCGCCTCCGTCTGCGTCCGCCCACGGCTCCTGTTTCGGTGCCTCTCCTGTCGCGCTGTCCCCTTACCGACCCCTTAATGAGAGTGTGAAACCCTACCGTCACTCACATAAAACGCTCTTCCCCCCTCTTCCCCTCACCAGGCATCGTCTTCTGAGGACATGGGCAGATGGCTTGGGATTTTGCTGGCTGAAACGGGGTCCGCGACAGACCCCGGGGCCCTGCACTATGACTACATAGACGTGGAGATGTCCGCGAGCGTCATTCAGACGGCCAAGCAGACCTTCTGGTAAGATCCTCTGCCGAGAGGAACGGCGCTGAGGGAGACAACTTTATCTTTTTCCCTTTTATGTAAGTGTATAGCCTTAAAGGGCGAAAAAAAGAAAAACAACTAAAGATTCTCCTTTTCTGTACTAATGCAGATTTTGGTGAAATATTTGTCATTTTAACCATCTGTGTTTTCTGTTAGAATAGGGGTTGGCAAGCTTTTTGTGCCAAAGACATGACAGCAGTATTTTTGGCTTTGCAGACCAAATGTTCCCTATTAAAACTGCTCAGCTCTGCCTCTGTGGTCATACACATAAATGGATGGACATGGCTGTGTGCCAATAAAACTTTATTTGCACACATAGGCAGTGGGCCATATCTGACCCGTGGACTGTAGTCTGCTGACCCCTGTATTAGGGAAACAGTTCTATAAGGCAGAAATAGTTCTCCATATTGTATAGTGAGGACTGCATTTTGAAAGCCATCAGTCATATATTTTTCAACCTTAAATGTGATCCTTTTATTTTTTTAAGGGCTGTTATATATAAAAATATTTAAAGAATGAGTATTTCTTTCACATAATCATGGCCAGAAAAATTATGGCAGCAGTTCTCAAAGTGTGGTCCACAGACCCCTGGGGGTATTCGAGACTCTTTTTAGGCAGTCCCAAAGGTCAAAACTTGTCTCATAATGACGCTAAGAAATTATTGTTCTTATTTGCATGTGCATCAGTGATACAGAAGGAACCGGGGTGGGGGTGGTGAATTGGCAGGTACCTTAGTACCGTCTTAAGTGGTCGCTTAACAAGGTGGCGTGACCACGGTCACAACTATGCCTTTGTAGCAAAAGAGGTGCTGGGTTGAGACATCCATGGCCAAGCGTTGAAATTGTTCCTTTTTCTGTGAAGGGCCAGATAGTAGATGGTTTTTATTAAGTCTCTGAGTCCATGTCTTTTTGACATAGCAGGCAGGACACACAAAGCGCTTTATTGACTGAACTGTCGTGTTGTCTTGAGGAAATGCTCTTTGGTGACTGAGTTACTAACTCAACTAGCTCCTCCCCATCCCACCGCCGTTTTTTTTTTCATTTTTACCGGAAAGAACAATTCACAGATGAACTGTTGTTATTCAGATGTAGGCATTTGCGACAGTTTTTCAAAAATGAACCGAGCGAGCCTCTCATCTCGAGGAAGATGGCCGGCAGTGTTCATTGCCGGCAGTGGAGTTGAACTTTCACTCAAAACTGAGAATTCTAGGAGCATTCTGTCTTCCCCTCCAAGCGGACATCTGCCCAGTACTCACACTTTTGTGATCAACATCGCTGGTGATGTGAAGTGTGATTTTTGATATTGTGTAGTGAAGGGTGTGCATTTGGAAGGTCTGCATCAGTCATGCATAGGTAAAAGGTCCCTCCCACAAGCGAGACAAATGAATGGGTTTTCATGTCAACGCGGACAAGCAAGTTCATTGACACAGTTTCAGACTCTACATGACAACTAATTAGTAAGAAACTATCACTCGTTGAGTTTTGGTGTAGTATCAAAGAATATCTTCCATGACCTGGAAAAGCTGTTAAAATACACCTCACTTTTCCAACTGAATATCTGTAGGAGGCTGGATTTTCTTCGCGTACTTCAACCAAAACAACATATCTCAACTGATTGAACTCAGAAGCAGGTTTGATGATCCATTGTCTTCTACTGAGCCAAACACAAGATAGATTTACAAACATATCGAACAGTACCATTTTTCTCATTTTTTAAAAACTTTAAAAAAGTATTGTTAAGTTCATAAAAACATGTTGAAATACAGTGGATTTACTCCTGTTATATTTGAGCAAATAAAGGTGAACACATTCCTGAGTTTCAGCTGCAAGCACCATCAGCCTTGATTGTGAACACCCACGCAAACCACAGCTCTTCAGCATCTTCAGTAATTCTGCAGGATGTAGAGACTTAAAACTCAGGAGGACTGCTTGTCTGCCAGAACACATCTGTGAAATGGAAACACGGCTGGTTCCTATTTCTTGCACTGTCCAGAGGAGGGGTTGGGCACCCTCTTCTGTGAAGGGAAAGTTAGTGGAAACTGTCAGCTGTGCCGAGCACATGTTCTCCAGCATGACCACCCCCTTTGTCACCATGTTCAGCTCCCCGTGGTCAGGGAAAAGCAGCAGGGCAGTTCTGGAACCAGCGGACGTGGCCACACCCGGCCGGAGTTTGCTGGGTCCTTTGTGTAAAGCGGTGCCTGTGAGGTTACGATGGAAGGAGCACTGGGCCAGAGGAAGGAACCTGGCCTCTGTCCTGCTGCAGCGGTTACTAAACGTATAGGTTTGGGACACGCCCTTCCTAACCTGCCAGTGTCCGGCTTCTTGTTGTAGAACAGAGTTTAGGTAACGTGATGTCTGAAACTCAGGGCTCTCGTAGCTCTGATCCCTGGATTCCCGCTTCTGTCTCTCTCGTCCTCGGAGAATCTGGACTGGGGCTCGAGGGAGGCAGATTGAAACAGAGCAGGTGATGGAGCTGCATGATCAGCAAGTGACTATGAACATGCCGACAGCAGTTGACAAGCCCACCTGGGCCCTCTGAGACTCTGAAATCCTTTGAGTAGGAAGAAGATAAACACAGATGTTTACTATTTGTCTCTTTAGCATCAACACCGCCATCTAGCTTTTCCACACAAGTGGTGTTTGTGGGGGACTGGGGCAGTCTTGAATGGGTTGTGGGCTGAACGTTACCTGAATGCTTGGCTAGGGGACTCAGTAGAGTAAAGATGACTCGGCCTGTATTTGCGATCAGGCTGCCCCGGGGGCTTCTTGGTAAGGGGTCTGCCTGCGACGCAGGAGACGTGGGTTCTCTCCCTGGGCTGGGGGGATCCTCTGGACAAGGAAATGGCAACCCACTCCAGTATCCTTGCCTGGAGAATTCCAGGGAGAGAGGAGCCTGGCGGGCTACAGTCTGTGGGGTCACAGAGTTGGACACGGCTGAGCGACTGAGCACACACGTGTTAGGAATCAAGCCACCATGCCCCACCCAACTAAGGTGAATGGCCTTGACGAAATGAGTGAGTCCTATACAGCTTTCCCGGAAAGTCTCCAGGAGTGTTAGAGGCTTTCTGGAGTACAGACTACCTACCTGCGCTCTCTCACTTCTGTTGTTTGAAAACCAGGGTGACAGTGATCAAGTGCTCACTGTTCTGTTCATTCTTGTTGTTTTTTCCCCATAAGATTCTAATTAGGAAAGTACAAGTAAATTACAGTGAGTCTCCTAATTGTATAGTGAATTAAGCACATTTAAAGTAGTTTTTAAGGAAGCGAAATATCCTTGAGTGTCGTTTTGCAAAATCTGCACATCTAGAGTGACATAAAAGAAAGGAGTTCGTGGCTGTTAACTGTACCATTTGGACGTTATTAGTTTCAAAAAGCCTCTCATAAGTCTACATGTAACTTAAGCAATGATAAGCGAACTGATAACAGCATTTAAGAGAAACCTTGACTAAAAATATTTCCCCTAGGACCCAGGTGAATGGAATATTCCTCTGAATCAAATATGAGAAGGTCACATTTTTGAAAAAGGAACATAGATTGCAATTTTGAAAGTTGATTTATTAAAAATATGCACAAGTTTATGGCTATGAGAATCTTTGCTGCCCTATTAAAATCTTTATTGAAGATGTCACTTAGCAATAAAGTTTATTTTTAAGTTTTCAGTTAAATCTTCTGTAACAATTAAGAGAGAAGAGATTTAACAGGGAAACAGTGTTCAAAATATAAGATATGGTAGCCTTCCAGTGTAATAAATAATCTAAGATTAATTTCTGCCTTTATGTAATTGGCAGTTAGTGAAT
Source organism: Antilocapra americana (assembly GCA_007570785.1). Lineage (NCBI taxonomy): Eukaryota > Metazoa > Chordata > Mammalia > Artiodactyla > Antilocapridae > Antilocapra > Antilocapra americana. The sequence goes on from ML660768.1 coordinate 2,779,784, forward strand.
ATTTTCCAGGTCATTTGGGGAATTTTCTGTGCATTGATTATGTCCGAAGAAGAAAGGGCAGTGATGTATTTCGGCAAGAGGACAGTAGAGGAAGGAATAGTAGTGTCAGGCCTCCTAGAAAACGTGGTCTGTTTAAGAGCGTTAGTAACAGTAAAGAGTCAAAACATGCTTTCCCACGGCCTCTTTTTAAATAAGACCCGATATATAGGATATATGATACAAGGCAGGTATTCTGAAAGTTCTTTCTGGAGCTCCTTTCAAGTCATGCTGGGTAGGAGGCGCTGGTGACGGCAACAGCTGTAGATCAGCGTGGACACAGGAGCAGGCAGACGGACGGGAAACCCTCACCTCGAGCCACCCTCTCCTCTGAGTCCCCAGGAGATCTTACTGTAAAATGCAGTTCCTGAAAACACAGGTGAAGCTTGGGAGTGTTACGTCACTGTGAGGAGAGGCTGCGCTCTGGAGACGGGTGTGGTGCTGGCTGTACAGCAGGGGGAATGTGCCTGGGGCCCAGAACGGGGCCCTTGAAAGTGCCTGAGATGCTGGCATTTCTGTTATGTGCAGTTTACATATCTATACCCCGGGTGGCCCTCGTGCTGAAGAGCCTGCCTAAAATGCAGGAGACATGGGGTCAATCCCTGGGTGCGGAAGATCCCCTGGAGGAGGGCGTGGCAGAATCCCCATGGACAGAGGAGCCTGGCCTGCTGCAGTCCACAGGGTCACAGAGAATTGGACGCAACTGAAGCAGCCAAGCACGCACATGTATTTCTGCTTCTTAGGTGTTGGGCTTAACAAGTGGCATGTGGCCTCTTACCTCATTTCTGTGCTTCTGTGTGGCCAACGACCAATTGCAGGAAGAGTGTCTGGCAAAAAGGCGAGGGCCCTTATATTGGGTCTTGGATCCCAGAGACCTAGCTGGGGGCCCAGGTCCCTCTCTGAGAGATGAGGGGCAGCCTAGCTGGTGGCCGAGATCTCGTCCAGCTGGGACAGGACATCCTGTGTGTCTGCGACCTCCGTTAGGCCCCGTGGTGCAGAAGCGACCTGCTGGTGTCTGTCCGCAGTGAGCGAGCTTTTGCCCCACCCCTCGTGGTCCACGCTCCCTCCTGGCGTCTGTGCCCAGTGATGGCCACGCAGGGCCGGAACCCGAGACGCAGACCAGGGAGGAGACAGCCCCTGGGCAGGGCGCCTGTCTCGGAGCAGGGAGCCGCCCTGGTGTCGGTGCTCACGGGCACTGGGGCATGTCGGGCCAGCGGCACCCCGTGGGGCCGGGGTGGTCATCCCACGGCCTGCCTCTCATCACCAAACCTTCACCCCCAAATACCCCCAAGTGGGGTATTTAAACCAGAAAATATTAAATGTGTATCTGAAAACAGATCAAATCTGTCTTTCTCCTATTCTGTTTTTCCTATACATTGTGGTTATTTCATCGCCAAGCCGTGTCCGCCTCTTTTGCAACCCCTTGAACTGTAGCCCGCCAGGTTCCCCTGTCCACCGGATTTCCAGAATACTGGAGTGGGTTGCCATTTCCTTCTCCAGGGGGTCTTTCTGACCCAGGGCTTGAACCCATGTCTCCTGCATCTTTTTCTAAATATATGGTAACGTATTTTAAGTACAGAATAATCATATGCATTTTTGTATCAGGAGAGGCGTTACTTTGTGAGATAGCAGCGTGTCCCGGGTGGGACTCGCTGTGCGTTCTGTGTTCTCCCAGCAGGGGGCAGCACTGCACCCGAGCCGCCTTCCCGAGCCAGGGCCGGGTGGGTGGAAAATGCAGGTTTAACCCCAGGGCGGATCCTGTACAGCCCCTTCCTCCCATTCTCTCAGGAACCGGGAATCCCAGGGCAGCTTTGTCGCAAGTGCCTGAGAGGCAGGTCTTCCCTTCCCACTTACTTTCCACAGTTTTGCTCATTTTCCCTGTTTTAATTCATCTAGTTACCGTCAATATGTAAGATCCCAAGAAAAAGCAAAATTTGAAAAAACAGATTTTGTTTTGTTTTAAATTTCGGGCTATCTTAGTTTTTCCAGTTGGGAAATTGGAAACCCTCTAGGTTGGTCCTTCCCTGGGCACTGAGGTCTTTCACTTGTACCGCGAGCAGACCGTTCTCATGTTCCTTGCTTCCCTGCTTCCTTCGTTTGTGTGGGTTGTATTTGTTGAGCAGCTTTCATTTGCTGGCTGTCACCCTGGTACATGATGAGTGGAGCTGGCAGAGGCCGTGTCCTCCTGAAGTTGAGGTTCCTGGGGAAGGCAGACATCACTGTCACATGTCAGGGGGTGATTAGTGGTAGGAAGGAGCAGAGGACAGCAGAGGGGGAAGGGGCACTGTTTACTTGGGGTGATCGGGAAGGAGGGGTCTCAGAGCTGCAAGCAGAGAGCCGCTGGAAGCCTGGGGTGAAGAGCAGGAGGGGTGGGGGGCGTGGGGAGTGGGCTTGGCACTCGGAGCCTCGCAGGTCACCAGCACGGTGACGTGGCCGGCCCTGCCTCCCGAGACTCCCAGAGGTCAGGGCCTGAAAGGCAGAGGGGAGGGAACAAACACTCAGCTCAAGAAAGGCTGTGGGCTGGACATTCTGAAGTGCTTATAGAACAAGGGCCATGAACTTCGTGAAATGAACCAGAGAGGAGCTACTTCAGTTTAGCAAGCCAAATGGTCTCTGCCTTCCAGATTTAGCAGGCTCATGAAAAAGGCATGTGGAAAAGAAGGAGATACAGACAGTTTATCAATGCAGGGTCCAGGTAAATAAAGGTGTTTCGGTCAAGCTTTATTGGCAGAAGCAGGCTGAGCCCCTGCTATAAACGGCTGCAGGCCGGGTCATTTGTGGCATGCTGGGCGTGTGTGGGGCTGCTCTCCGAGTCCCCGGCAGGGTTGTCCCCGCTCTGTGCTGAGGCCTCAGGTTCAGGTGACGTCCTGCCCTGCAGGTGAGGGTCCACCCTGATGGCTGTAGAACGCCCGACCCTGCCCGGGTCCTGACGTTTCTCCACCCGCAGCCCCGGACAGAGCCCAGGCACCCATCAGCGCTCCTGGAATGCTTGGTGATCCGCCGGAGGGTGGTAACCCGGCTCCTCTCTTTCAGTTTCATGAACCGGCGTGTTCTGTCCACTAACCCCTATGTGGGGAGCACCTCCAATGGCTACGCACACCCCAGCGGGACGGCGCTGCACTACGACGATGTCCCCTGCATCAGCGGCTCGGTGAGTGTTGGGGCAGAGCTGGGCGTCGGCTGTGCTGGAAGGCGGGCGCCTGCAGGTCCCTGTGACTTCCCTGCCTTTCTGCCTAAACGAGAGAGGCAGGGTGAAACCCACACCCACCTCTCTCGTGTTTGACACCCCATTCGCCTTGATCCACGTGTGAACACGAGGGTTCACCAGCACCAGTGGGCGGTGTGCCCTTCACATCAGCACCATTAACCAAACAGCGTCGGAAACCTCCATCAGAAGGGAGACGTTGCTGCAGGGTAACGACTGAAACGCTGGCTCGGACACCTTCATGCGTCCTCAGGGTAGCCGGGACTTCGAGTAGCTGGGACTCCTGTCTATGGAGGAGAAGCCGGCTGGCCTGCAAGGCCGTGTTCAAGCGCAGATTGAAATGAAAGGGGCTCCGTGTTAGATCGTGAGTGTCGGGGTGCGGGCAGGCTTGGAGATTCCATCCCAGCTGCAGTGCCCAGCAGTAGGGAGTACGGCCTGAGTCCGGGGTGGCCTGGGGTGGGCGGGACACAAGTCCTGTCCCACAACAAAAACCCATCAGGCCCGGCCATCGCCCCCTTGCCCCCCATCCCCACTCCACCTTCACCTGGGGTCTCCAGGACTGGAGAGGCTCTGGGGCGCTCTGTGGCCGTAGCCACGCACCCTGCAGAACGGGAGCCATGTGCTCAGGGAAAGCCCATGGTGGCCCCCACAGGAGCAGGTGCCAGCCCAGGCACTGGGCCCTTTCCCAGGCGGCCCAGCTCTCGGGGTCCACTTGCTAGTCTTGGGGGAGCCTCCCCCGCCGTCGTAGACCCAACTGCCGCTTCATCCGCACGGGACAGACTGCTCCTCTGAGCCTTTGGCCTCAGTGCCAGCTGTTTTGAGAACACGCAGCCCCACCTCTGTCTCGCTGCCCGAAGGCCCCCTTGTGAGCCTTGCCCCCAGAGGGGTTTCTCCCAGGGCACGAGGTGAGCGGCGCGGTGTGGAGAAAGCCAGGACCCCCGCAGACGCCTGGCTGGGCCCCCGTCCCCTCGGTCCGGTTAATACCACGCGGGTTCGGGCGCCCCAGGAACAGGCTTTCTTTTGGTCACACCTGGCTCCTGCTGGCTCAGAGCTGAGAGGCTGCCGGCTCCAAGGAGGCATTTCTGCGTGTGCGTCGCTGGGCGGCGGCGTGAGTGCTGGAGGGTCCCGCATGCAGGGCTTCTGACTCCCTCGCTTGTTAAGGGCTTCCTCGGAGTTCAGGCCTCTCTTCAGACTGTTGTTGCCCTTCCTGGGCTCTGTGACCAGGCCCTCTGTTTTGGAGGCGCCCTCGCTCCTCAGTTTGACAAAGTTCATACTTTTGAGCCACAATACCTGGCGTTTTAGCAGCATTTCAACGTCAGTAATTCTTTCTCCTTCACATTCTCCCTGGGGCCTAGATGGAAGTGTGTCTTGAAAAGGCTCTTCCGACAGGCACACACGCAGTTTTAACCCGCAGGTGCCGTGGAGTCTGTTTTCCAAGTTTTCCGTGTGACCTAATCCTTTGGTGTTTCAGGAAGAGGATGGTCCCGTCTAGACCGTCTTAATAACCCGGGACAAATATATGCTAGGTTGTCATTATGAAACGCTCACATCCGCGTTTATCTGCATGTACTCTTATTTTTAGATTATAGATGGGTCCCCAGCACACAAAAATAGATGCACTGAAGTGACTGCAGCAGAACAAAAACATTCCTACAGTGAAATTTTAAGCCTTTTCTATTTTTATAACAAAAGGCTGTAATTGCATTCTGGCAGAAAGGAACTCTGCCAGGATATAAAAATAGACTAAAATAAGTATAGTACATGAATTAATGTTTTCTCTCTCTGTGTGTTTTTAAATGCAAAGCAATTTATAAAGGCCTTTAAAACTTTAAAGAATCTGGCCATGGTTGTGAGTTTAGGTCTTAATTTATACTTTAATGTCCATGTTCTAAAGTGGCTTGTAGCTATTTTAATCCTTTGTATAAAGGTTTTCCACTGAAGTAATGCCATTGTATCAATTATAGTTCGAAGCATCCCATTTTCTATGATGATTTGACTTCTTTCTTGTAACAGCCTGTGATTTTGGCCACTGCACTTTCTTCAGGCCTAAGTAAGTGTGGTAGGCAGGTGATGCTGACAGTCATGTGACCCACAGAGCCTGCATCCCCAAAGCCCACCTGGTAGGCTTGGAAGGGTCCGCGGGCGGTCTGCACCCAGCCACTCCTGGCCTGGGGGAGCCTGAGGTGTGGACACTGAGGATGTGTGGCTACGGGCACAGCTCTGCCTCCTGCAGCTCCTCCTGAGCCCCTTGCCTCAGGTTCCCCTACTTTGTAAGATTCCTGGCAGAATTCCGTGCAACGTGCGTCAGTTTTACTGTGAAATAAGATAAAGTGCTTTGCTGGGATCTTAAACTCATTATTGGGATTTTTTTTTGGAAACCAACGCCTGTCACTGGTTATCTGTTGTGTAAGTGAATATTGATACGTCTCCCGTCAGCAGTGCTCGGGTGATGAAGGACATATTGACACATCTCTGATCAAGAAGTTAACACGTTTTATCAGGAGGACCAGAGCCCCTGATCTCCAGATGGACCCCAGTTCAACATCCTTTTCCTTAAATCACGTTGTTTCTGCTTCTGGGATCAGGAGGACTTCCAAAATCTGGTTCTTTAAAGCCATGTCGGTTTTGATTTGGTTATTTTCCCCTGCTTTAACAAATAAAACAAAAATCCCAATGACCCTGGGAACGATTTAAGGAAAAAAAGATATCTTAAGTCCCCAAAGGTAGAAAAGCTCTACTGAATCGGTTCCCCTAGGCGTATGTGTGTGTGTGTGTGTGTGTGTTTTACCAACAGCACGTGGGGCGTGTGTGTGTGTTACCGACGACAGCGTGGGGTGCGCACACGTGCTCTGGGGTGCTTGCTGATAACATCTCAATGTGCTCTGCTTCCTGCGGCCGAGGCGCCTACTAACGACGCGCTGTGTGTGTTCCAGTGGGGCCCCGACGACGACGTGCCCGCGCCCCGCGGCCGAGGCCTGGCAGAAGAGGCGCTCTATGATAACGCCGTCCTGTACGATAACTTGCCGTCTCCGAAAATCTTTGCTCGCTACCCTCCCGCTGACAGGAAGGCTGCTAGGCCGTCTCCTGACAGGCTGTCCTGTAACCACTACAAACACCCCGCCTCCTCCGGCCTGCCCTCCTCCCCGTCTGTCACTAACACCTCTTCTGTGGGGAGGGCGTCTCTCGGTCTCAGCTCACAGGTACTGCACCCCCATTCTGCCTCCTAGAATCTCTCACGCTTCTCCCGCAGGGCCTGGCGGTGACAGAGTATCCACCAGCTCGCAGTCAGTGGGCCCTAAAGGGGCAGAGCGCAGTCTTCCCCTCAACTAGAGTATGATCTGCAGATGCACTCAGCGTCCGGCCACCCAGGGACGGGTTACAAGAAATGCAGAACTTTAACCCAGTTACGTACCAGCCCGACTGGTTCAGGGGGCTGCCCTGGTGATTCAGAGGTCAAGAGTCTGCCTGCAATGCAGGAGACCCGAGTTCGACCCCTGGGTCGGGAAGACCCCCCTGGAGGAGGGCATGGCAGCCCACTCCAAGTAGTCTGGCCTGGAGAATCCCATGGACAGAGGAGCCTGGCAGGCCACAGTCCCTGGGGTTGTAAAGAGTCGGACAGGACTTACTGCCTAGACAACAACCACTAGCTCCTGGTTGCGTTCCGTTCGCCTTTGCCTTTGCCCGCCTCTCTCTCCATTCTTGTGAAGCTCCCCAGTGCATCTGTGAGTTGTGGCGATTAAAGGCAGAGTGTTGAAGAGAATGGGGTGGTAAGCTCCCAGAAGATTTTTGAGCTGTGAGTTCCTTTCCTGTGTTCTCATTGCATGTACTTAAGGAAGAGTGGGCTCTGCTGGCAATTGCTTTCAGACCTTTAAGCAGGATTAATCCAAGGATTACAGTTTTCTCCCTTCGTGAGTATAGGGGTATACTCCCTAAAATGGAGTAGATAATAAGGCTCTTGGATTATCACTGACTGGTCAGTAATCTTGATATTAAGTGATAGTCCATCCCACACTGCGTATTTGTGGCAGACCGTAACATTTCAGTGTAAATATTAATTTTGTGTTTGCATGCATTTAAAATAAGATCTAAGCAGTGCCTAGAAGAATACTCTACAAACATAAAGCACGGGACCACATTTTAAATTATTTTCTTTCCTCTCCAGATTTTGGGGTAATCTTGAGAAAATGATGAATGCCAAGTAAGGTCCTAGAATTTCAGAATGTGATAGTTTATAGCGGTTCTTCCAAGCCCTCTCTTTTCATCAAAGTCATGTAGGAAGATTTTTGTGTATTATTTTCAACAACAGCTGGAGACTCTGATTCAGTGAGTCTGAGGGCCAAGTCCAGTGTATCTTCAAACATAAGTACTTACATAGAAACTTTTATTACAAGTGAAAGTGACGTGAAAGTCGCTCAGTCGTGTCCGACTCTTTGTGACCCCAGGGCCTATACAGTCCATGGGTTTCCCAGGCCAGAATACTGGAGTGGGTCGCCTTTCCCTTCTCCAGGGGACGTTCCCAGCCCAGGGATGGAGTGCAGGTCTCCCACATCGCAGGCAGATTCTTTACCAGCTGAGCCATGAGGGAAGCCCCTGATACTTTTTTATGAGCACTTACGTAAAAGTCTCACAGGTCACTTACTAGGTAAAGGAATTGACCTGTCTTTTTATTGGTATTGGAGTTCACTTTGGTAAAAACGACGGCACAAAAGATGCTGTCTTCTCCATTTGGAGTATCCCCTGATTAGTTTGGAATCACTTGACACGTGGTTCACTTGTGTTTCATTTTTGTTCGTGTTACTTTCAAGTGGGAAGCACGTTTGCAAGTCGCTTACCTTCAGTTTCCCTGTCCTCGTTTGTCCATTTAGTGGGGACCCGCTGCACTTAGCACACACCCGCCCCTAGGGGTGCGTGCCCTAGGTGTGTGCCCTGTGTCACTTACGCTTTTTAGGAACCCTGTGGGTGGCATCAGTGTCTTTACGTTTTTAAATGAGCACGCAGGCTCAGAAAGCATTCGTGATGTGCTCAGCACCTCCTAAATGATGGGGTGGGAATTTGAAGCCCCCCGCCCCACACGATCCCCACCCCCCGCCGCCCAAACCCAGGCCCCCAGCCGTAAGAAATGTGCGTGTGGAGGCGCCTGGGCCGTCCAGCTGGATTCACGACCCGCCCAAGGTGTGCGCTTATCGCTTGAGCAAAATGCAGTACGGTTGGCTCGCAGCCATCAGAGAAGTAGGGGTACATTGGGTTATTCTAAAATCCTATAGTGAATTAAAATGCAGTTCATACTGTTCCTGTGTTTAGCTTCTCCTGCTGCCTTCCTCAGACCCCATGAGCGAATCAAACGGCAGTTGTTTATCCAATTAGGACGTTAGTATAAAGCCCTGGTAGCCGAAGACTGAAGTGCACGGCCGTGCCACTTCCCCGAAGACCATTCCCCCACAACAGAAGCTGTCTATCCTTGGAAGCACAGCCTGTTGGCGACCCCAGCCCAGCGCTCTTGGAAACTCATAGTCCGGGCCCGTGTCTTGAGCGGTGTGTGCTGCCTCCCAGCAGAGAGAGGTGACTTTGGTGCACTCATTGAGGACATCCTAGGGTTCCCCGTTTGCTCCAGACTCAGTGCTAGAACCTTGTCAGCCGCTCTGGGAAGCTCACAGCCGTCCAGCGTTGGGGAGCCAGACCGGTTTCTGTCAACCACCCGTACGTTTTTTCTGTCTGCGCTGCATTCTAGAGTCAGAGAGTGAAGCAGTTGACTGCAAAAAGAAAACAACCCAGAGGCGTCTGTCTGCTTGTTTTCATTCTCCCACGTGTTTATTTCCGCAGTCGAAGGGCAAGAAGCCCCCCATGGCCTCCAATGGTGTTGTGGGCAAAGGCAAGGCTCCGAGCGGGCAGCAGAAGAAGGCTGACTCGGCGGCTGGCGTGAGGCGGACGTCTTCGAGTAAGTCAACCCTTCCGTCCCCCGTGTTCTGGCTTGGGGTGCGGCGCGCAGAGCTGGGGCTGGGTGGCCGTCTGCCTTCCCACCTGGGGAGGTGGAGAGTGCCATGTGCCGGGTGGGGGTGGGGGCTGTGGGCAGTTGGAGAGAGAAATCCATTCACACCCGGATCCTTCCTCGTCTGCTGGGTGGCGGGATGGCCGTGACTTTTAACCGGGCTCTTGGGACTGCTGCATACACGAGCAGACAGAGCTGGTTCAGCTGCAGACCTGTTCGCGCCTGTTTACCCGTGAGGTACTTGTGGGTTCAGGAGGTAGTGCTGCTGGGAGGGGGCTCCGGTCGGTGGGTCGGACCCCTCCGTCTGTGTCCCCGGTCTGCCGAGTGAGCCACTTGGGTTGAGTCGCATAAGCGGTCTGAACTCAGACTCTGTGTGTGGGAGGCGTAGACGGGGTCAGCTGGGGCCTCTGGCTGAAACAGTTGGGGCAGCGCGTGCCCCTCGGAGCACAGGAGCCTCTCAGGGTCTGTAAGGAGTCCTGCTCCCCCGACCCCCTGGATCGGAGCGGTGTCATTGTCCACCCCACTGTGCGAGTGTAGACGCAGGCTCAGGGAGTGAGTGAGGCTCCCTGAGGTCTCATGGAACCCGTGCGCGGTCTCTAGGGCTGCAGATCTGGCAGGGGCTGTACTGAGCAGGGGAGCCCGCCTGCGTCCAGCATCCTTCTTGACCCATAGGCGTGTGGCTCCGGGGGCTCGGTCAGTGTGTGTCCCTGTATCTGCTTCAGCCCTGGCTGTGTTGGATCGCTCTTCATCCAGCCAGCTGGGCAGGGGCTGCAGACGGAAGACCTGCCAGCGGGCGCCTGGGGTTCTGTCCCCTAGGGTCCCGCAGGCAGACACGTGTTACAGACAGGCCTCAGCGCAAGCTCTCAGCGGGCCCAGGAGCTCCTCGGTGAGTGTGGGCCTGTCGGGGAAGTTTCCCCGGGAGAAAGGTGGGAGTTAGGACCTCAAGTCTGACGAGACCCCCTGGGAAGCCAAGCTGACATGTTCTGAGCTGGGCTCCATGTCGCTTCCTCCAGGTAGGAACCCCAACTCAGGTGACTTGGCGCCTGCCTGCCGACCACGCTGAGTGCCGGTGGCTTGATTTCAGAGTCTGAGAGCGCACGGCAGGTGACACGGGGCTTCGTCCTTGGCCTTGGGTATGCAGGGCCCGCTGTCCTTCCTGGGGGCTCACTGCGCCTGCCCTGGGGAAGTGCGGGCCTCCTGTACGTCAGCTCCCCAGCTCTGCCTCCTTCTCAGACACGCGTCTCACGCCCGTGGGCCTCATCGTCATCATTTGTTGAATGCACTCTTTCTGACCTCGTTTTTCCCTCAGATCTTATTTCCCTCATGCAGTCGGGTGTGCTTATAGTCACTTGGTCCACGTGGGGAGGGGCAGGTGGGGGACAGGGTAACGTGTCTGCAAACCCCTCTGCTGCGGGGCCTGGGCCACAGGAAACCTGCCTCCATCACCTCTCAGCACCTGCCCCCACTCTGTCTCCTAGATGATCGCTCTCCTTTGCTCCCACTCTGTCTCCTAGATGATTGCTCTCCTTATTCTGTGAGGCCTTCGGTAGGGAACCCTTGCTGCCTTCGGTGACATCCAGTGACGAAAGCAGAGAAATTACAGCCTGTGTTTTTGCTGCATTCAGCCCATCGTATTGCGTCCCGGATGGCGTTTGTTTCACGGGACCAAATGATGCGGGAGGTGGGAGGCGGCTGTACGCAGCTTGGTCAGGAGACAGCTTAGATCGGAAAGGAGCCAGCCGAGTTTGGACTGCACTCTGTTTGTAGAACGCATGGTACCCACGCCACCAGGGCAGTGCTTTCCTTCCAAGTCTTTTTAAGCCTTTTCTGTTTGATGTGGGCCGTTTTTACAGTCCACATTGAGCTTCTCACAACACTGCTGCTGTTTTATGCTGGGGTTTTCTGACCCTGCGGCACCTGGAATCTTTGCTCCCCAACCAGCGATTGAAGGCCCCCCACATTCCTGGGATCTTTGCTCCCCAACCAGCGATTGAAGGGCCCCCACATTGGAAGGCGAAGCTGCCTTAGCCGCTGGACCTCCAGGGGAGTCCCTTGCATTTCAAGTTGTTGCTTTGGTCATTCTTGTGCTGTGATCCTTTTAACATCACTCTTTGGGGGGGACATTGGTGGGTTTTTGGTGAGCGGAAGATTGAGCCAAGGTGGATGGCTTTGTACCTGCTTCCATAAATGCAGTTTCAGGCAGTCACCATGGTTTGCATTGCAAGAACTGGTGAATCCTGGGTTTAGGAGAGGCGCTAGAAGTGGCTGGAAGTGGCTCACCATTGTCTGGGAGGGTGGGCAGGGCTCTCGGGGCTCCGTTATCACTGGCTGGGATGAGAGCTGCCAGGGAGTGTCCACCACGGCCCAGGCACCACGTGGTCCTGTCAGAGGGAGGGGCTTAGTACAGACATCGACTTTTTTTTTTCCAACCCACAGGGTAGGCTTCAGCACTTCTGCTTTATAGAGGGCAAAGCTGAGGCCCCAGGAGACGAATTGCTGGCCCACAGGCATGGCCTCTTCCCTGGTCCACTGCCTTCATTACTGACCGTGACACCCCCTTCCTCCCCCACAGCTTCTCCCGAGAACTCATTTCCAGTCTAGTAAGAGTGTCAGACATGCAAATAAACCACTGTGGTGTCTCGTGGGACGTGAGCTGCCAAGGGCAGGGGTGCAGAAGGCCTTGAGTCGTGGTCAGGTGTGAGCGGTTAGCTTCAGGGGCATTGGGAGACCATGGGAGCCACAGAATTGTTGTTCCATGACTCAGTCATGTTTGACTCTGCGATCCCCATGGACTGCAGCACACCAGGCTTCCCTGTCCTTCACTGTCTCCCGAGGCCAGCTCAAACTCACATCCATCGAGTTGGTGATACCATCCAACCACCTCATCCTCTCTCGTCCCCTTCTCCTCCTGCCCTCAATCTTTCCCAGCACCAGGGTCTTTTCCAGTAAGTCAGCTCTTTGTATCAGGTGGCCAAAGTATTGGAGTGTCAGCTTCAGCATCAGTCCTTCCAATGAATACTCAGGACTGATCTCCTTTAGCATTGACTGGTTTGATCTCCTTGCCTTCCAAGGGACTTTAGAAGTCTTCTCACAGAATTGTGAGCCCTGATTGCTCTGGAGAGGCCAGCATAATTAGATCAGAGCATAGGCTCAGGGCTTAACACGATGTTAACTAGTGGTGTGACGTCGGCCAAGCCTCTCATTGTCCTTAGGCTGGTCTCCTCTTTGCTCGTTTACCCACTCTCTCTGTTTAATGAGCATTTACATAGTACTCATTCTGTGCTTGCTCAGAGTTCTGATGAGCGTTCATTTAAGCCTCTCAACAACCCTGTGAGGGCTGCCCTGGTGGCTCAGTGGTAAAGAATCCACCTCACAAGGCAGGAGACATAGGAGACTCCGACTCCATCCCTGTGTCGGGAAGATCCCCGGAGGAGGAAATGGCAGCCCACTCCAGTACTCTTGCCTGGTGATTCCCATGGACACGAGGAGCCTGGCGGGCTACAGTCCTGGGGTTGCAGAGTCAGACACTAAACAACAACCACCACCCTGTAAGCTGCCCACTCGTGTTCCTCCCATTGCACAGGTGGGGAAACTGAGGCTCGGGGCAATGCAGAGCCTTGTTGGAGGCCACGCAGCGCGGGTGCGAGTTGGGACTCCCACGGGGCAGTCGGGCTCCAGACACGGCTCTGGGTGCCCCTTCACTTTCTCACGTGTCCACCTACTCAGCAGATACCTGTTGTGAGCTCTGTCCACACCAGGGGCCACCCCCCACCCCTGGAGGGGGCATAGCTGCCATCAGAGTCAGCAGAAGAGTCAGCAGCACTGTTGTAAGGATCAGACATGATGGCGAGAGAGGAATCTCTCAAGAGATTATTTCTGGCGCTGATAGACCCCCTCTTCTCAGATTGCAGAACGTTTTGTTCACTCTCAACCTTATTGAAGAGTATACATGGCATCCTGCCCCAGTGGGAGGAGTTAAAGAAATCTCCTAATATTCTATTTTATTTTATTTTTTTGCCTTTTCATACTGTCCCTGGGGTCATAAAGAGTTGCACACGACTGAGCAACTGCACTGAACATTCTTTTGTCATCTTGAAATTCATCTCAAGGAGTATCAGACCATCAGAACCAGTCACTTTTCTGTTTGGTTCAAACCTATCCTGTTCTTTTTCCTTGTTGAATTAGCAAAGTGACTCACTTTGAGTTTATTTTACGGAGCTGACGGATTAAACAGGCTTTATGAATTAGCTTGTCATCTGCTTGGTTAAACCTAATTTCCTACCGATGCTTTCTTTTTTAAAAGATGCTGACCAGTACAAATATGGCAAGAACCGGGTGGAAGCAGATGCCAAGCGGCTGCAGGCCAAAGAGGAGGAGCTGCTGAAGAGGCGGGAGGGCCTGCGAGACAGGCTGGCCCAGCTGCGCAAGGAGAGGAAGGGGCTGAGGGCAGCCATCGAAGTGAACACAGGTACGCGGGGGCCCCTTCTGTGGGGCTGGCGCCCCTGCCCAGGGTCTGACCCTCACCGGGCTCTCGTCTTAGGAAAGACCCCGTCCTTCCACGCAGTTTGCAGTTCGGAAGCCTTGCTGGAAGCCCGGGGCGGGGGCCACAGTGTGTGGAGTAAGGACCAGGCAGGGGGAGGCCCCCTGACTGGGGCCCCGTGGGTGCCGGGAGCTGTCCCAGCCTTGGGTGCTGATGGCCAGGGTGTCGGGTGCACGAGCCCAGGGCTCTAGAGCTCTGGTCCCTGGCTGTGACGGGGGTCTCAGCGGGAGGATGTGTCATCCGCAGCAGCCCAGGTGGGAGACCCCACGTGGGGCTAGAAGAAGCCCCCCATTCCCTGTGGAGGGACCAGCAAGAGCGGGGTGGTGGCAGACTCGTGGATGGAATCTGGGAAGAGCCCCGGGGGATGGGAGCAACCCCAGAGCTGGGGTGAGAAGGGGTTCCGGGTGCAGACCGCAGCCTGTCTGTCTCTAGGTCAGGCCTGTCTGTCAGGCCTCCTGTAGGTCAGGGCTCCTCCCTGGGGAGCCAGGTGAGCAGTGCCTGGCTTGGGGTGGGGGCTGCAAAAACATCTCTCTGCTCAGCTCAGGGCTGAGTCTAATCCTGGGGTGAAGATGACTCTGCAGATTGGGATCCTTTGGCCTCAGGTCGGGGGTGGAGGTGAGGAAGAGGGATGCAGAGACCAAGGCAGTTCGGAAGGAAGCCCCTGCTTTCCATCGGCCTCTGCGCCAGAGGAGCTGGTGGATGTGCAGCAGTTAGCTAGCAGCTCCAGCCATCCCTGACTTTGTTCCTAGGTGATTTTTTAAAAAGGAAAGTGCTTTCAGAGTTTAAAGGATGGAAGGCTGATGTGCGCCAGTCCGAGACAGCCTATAGGAAGGGCAGAGGTGGCATCTCCCGTGAGGACCTCTCCCACCCCAGGGACAGGGAAAGGGATCAGAGGCTCAGGTAGAGACCTGGACGGGAGCCCCCAGGTCAGCAGGACTGGAGGGGAGTCCTTCCCTCCATGTTTCCAGTTTGCAGGGTAGTGAAGATGCAGACAGATTAGACCAGCTTTGGGCCTGGGAAAAGAGAACTCCCGTGTGCTGCCAGGCACCAGGCTGGGGCCACGCCCACCGCTCGGTTACTTCTCCGGCATTATCTGCCCTCCCGTGTCACCGTGATGCATTTCAAATAAGATAGATAAAGCGAATATGCCATGTTCTATGGAGGTGTGAGCTGTATTATATTTGGACCACAGAGGCAAATAAGATGACTCAAGAGTAGGAAAAACTGAGAACAGAAAAATATTCATACATTTCAAGTCAGCGGCACCTTTGGAAGCCACCTAGTCCAAATTCCTCATTTTAGAATGAGGATGTTGAGGCCCAGACCCCAAACTCCTGCTGTTTATGAGGATCAGGGTCTTCTGCCTCCCGGTCCATATTCTCCCAGCTGCCTGAAGCAGGGCATTTGGGAAGGGACCCCCTCCTTTCAGGAACCGCTGGACTGGAGTTTGGTGGGAAGGACTCTAGTTGGGTGGGAAGCGAGACCCCCAGGGTTGTGCCAAGTGCCTCACAGGGGCCCCGAACATCCGTCCTCGGATGCTTGGAAGTATTTGCCTTTGGGTGGAGCAGTAGAGTTCCTCTGGGATTTCAGGCAGGAAGACCCAGGTGGTCCTGGAAGAGAAGCTGAAAAAGCTGGAGGAGGAGTGTAAGCAGAAGGAGACGGAGCGCGTCAACCTGGAGCTGGAGCTGACGGAGGTCAAGGAGAGCCTCAAGAAGGCGCTGGCCGGCGGCATCACCCTGGGGCTGGCCATTGAGCCCCGCTCAGGGACGTCCAGCCCGCAGGTACAGTCTGCCCGCTCCCAGGGAGCGGGACCGGCATGCTCTCCCAAGTTGTGACTGATCCCTATCCCCAGCAGCAGCCTCGCAAAGACACAGCTCTCATGTCCACCCAAAAGGCTTTTCTTGGCCGTGTATCAGGTTCAGGGACCCTGAATTTTTTCTTCTCTATCTCACTGAACTTTTTTTCAAAGGTGGTGGAAACCCTGAGTCTGTTTTCTTCCCTTTGGCAAAATCTGAGTATGATATTGGGTTGGTCAAAAAGTTTGTTCAGGTTTTTTCTGTCTGATGTCGTGTCTCCAGGCACCAATCACTGCTCTCGGTGTCTGGGGTGACCCTACATCCCAGGGCCCTCCCTTCCTCTCGAGGGTCTCCCACTCGGCCCCCTCTTGTCAGCTCTCCTTCCCTGTGCCCTGTCCTCCTGAGGCTTGGTCAGGCTCCCACTCTCCAACCTCGGGTCTGCTCCTCTCTCTGGAGGGCCCCTCCTGGGACCCCAGAGCTGCCATCTGCTCGCCTGCGGCCCTCTGCCTTGTCCCGACCCCCACCACAGCCTGGTAACAGCGGCTGCCACGAGGCACACCTGTCCTGGGGGAAGGCATGGGCTGCCCTCTCAGAGCCCAGCTCTGCTTCCCGGGGGTGGACAGAGCGCTTCCCTCCTCCCCACCGCCCCCCCAGCCAGAGTGGCCCTATAAAGAACTTTCCAAGTGAAGGAAGACGTGAGGAAAGCTGGCTGCAGCCCCCAGGGGGTTCTCAGAGACCCTCAGAATGGCAACTGAAGCGCTCCTCTCCTAGAAGGGCGTTCTGTGCGCTCCAACCAGTATCTCATTTATATCACATGTTGCGCAGCGAGCACAGGGCGGCCAGTCCTCGAGTCCTCGTTGGGGAGGACAGCAGATTACGAGAGCAGTTTGTGACCTCACTGGGGACCGGGCGACTGCAGGTTTGCTCTGCCCCACCTCAGGACTCGCTCTGACCTGTGGAGACCATGCTGTAAGCGGCCAGGAGTCCTCCAGATTGGTCTGAGGCCGCTACCGGGAGCTGCACCACGCAGCTTCAGCATCAGTCCTTCCAGTAAATGTTCAGGGTTGGTCTCCTTTAGGATGGACTGGATTGATCTCCTGGCAGTCCAAGAGACTCTCAAGAGTCTTCTCCAGCACCACAGCACAAAAGCATCAATTTTTCGATTGTCTTTGTTGCCTATTTCCGAACCGGTCTTATTCATTAAACATTTTTCTCACGGACAATACTGCTGGCCTGGAACCCACACCTCAACCAGCGTCTCCTCCTCCTCTGTTGACAGTCTCCAGTTCTCAGGCATCGGACTCTGGAGAACTCGCCCATGTCCAGCTGTGAGACCAGCGACGCGGAGGGCCCGGTGGCCGTGAACAGTGCGGCCGTCCTGAAGAAGGGCCAGCCGGCCCCCGGCAGCTCCCCCTGCCGGGGCCACGTGCTGCGGAAGGCCAAGGTGAGCGCCCGCCCTGCCCGCTGGGGGAGCAGCACTGAAGGGGGGCCGGTATCCTGGGGCGGCGGTGACCCCAGCGCTGATGCAGGCAGGAGGGGTGGGGGCGCTCCGGTGCAGTTTGTGGGGGACGGTGGGGGGCTGAGGAGCTGAGCGTGGCCTGCTGTTCTGGCTCTACAGCTTCTGTATTTTAGGCACTGTTCCACAAGCATCCACCCAGTTCTTTTCTAAAGTTAGACCCTCCTCCAGGAAGCCACCCTTTCAGAGTCAAAAACGGCCAAGACCTGGGCTCTAGGCCTGCACTGTCTGTTGTCAGGAAAGCCAGCAGCCCTGCTTCTGTCTTCTGGTGTCTTCTGACTTGTATCTTCATTGATGAAGCAGAGATTGGCCAGGTGACCAATGGGATCCTTTAAAAAAAAAAAAAATAAGAAGTCGAGGCGTGAACTCTTCTCCAGCCCCTGCCCTGGCCTCTCCACCCTCATCCTGTAAACCTGTACGCGAGGGGCCATCCCATCGTGTCTTTCAGTCTTTCGCTGGCACTGCCCACTGAAAGTTTTTGATGCCAAACTTAAAATCTCAGAAAATTAAAAAAAAACAAACAAACTATAGATTATCAAAGCAAGTAGTTCTGGCTGGTGTAGCTGACGGTGTGTGCTGTGGAAACATCCTACTTGGTCCGGTCACTCTACTTCATCCAGATGAGTTTAGTTTGTCCTGATGAACGTGGAGGCCGGCCGCCCTCCCCGCTCTCCCTCTGGACCCTCTCTGTGCTGCCATTACGTTCTCTGGCAGTTTTGGAGCCCAGCGCAGATTGGCTGGGGAGATACTGTTTTCTGGAAAGTGGATCTGGTGCTCGATAAGAGCAGGAGTGCTAAGCACTGGCCACATGCTGCCGTGTTCGCGGGCAGGTCCGTGATGGTGGCGGTTATAAACAGCGTCTGGAATGTCTGCCTTCATAGCGCATGTGTTTGACTGAGCCTGCGTTGGGGGGGTAAATTTGGGGAAAAGAATGTTTGTGTGCCGTTGATTACTTCAGTTCAGTCGCTCAGTCCTGTCCGACTCTTTGCAACCCCACAGACCGCAGCAGCCCAGGCCTCCCTGTCCATCACCAACTCCCGGAGTTTACTCAAACTCATGTCCATCGAGTTGGTGATGCCATCCAGCCATCTCCTCCTCTGTCGTCCGTCCCTTTTTCCTCCTGCCGTCAATCTTTCCTTAGCATACGTTAGTTTGCAGAGGAATGTTTTGCCTGAGAGATATTTAGAATCGAGCTGTCCCATAAAGTCCCCCTAATTATTTGCAGAAGAGAAATGCAATAAAAATAATAAAAGTATTCCCTTTTTTCCTTTACTGTCAAAGAAACCAGTTTATGATTCTGTACCTGCAGCCTCTGGAAGGCCTGCCCTCGCCATGCAGAGGCGCGGGCTCTGCGTGTCCCCCTCACGATCAGTGTAAACTGTGATTTTGGCTGCGGCAGAGGCACAGCTTCCCACAAGGAAGGCACAGAGGAAAGGCACAGCTGGCCACTCAGACCAGCCCAGGGCCTCCCTGAAGGAATGGGGTTGAGCGGGGTTTTCCCGGGACTCCCGAGCATAGCGACAGGGGAGCTGTGGCTGGAGGAACGGGGTGGTGGCCTGGCCTCTGAGGGTGTCTGTCCACCTGTGAGTGCATCGCATGCGTGGTCTCTGCTCCCACAGCTGCCTGTCTTTCTGGGGACTTCGACTCGTCCTGGGTTCTCATCGAGAACCATCATCCCAGGCAGTGTTCCTAGGGTAATGCCCAGCTCCTGAAGGGGGCTGCTCAGAGTTTGAGAGGGTATGCTCCCGAAAGCCAGGGAGTGGCAGGTCTCCCGCCTCGGGGTTTCCCCACGTGAGGAGGGCTGACAGGCCTCGACATCCAGCTCTGGGCAGCTGCGTCCTCCCCATCTGGGCTCTGGCTCGTGCGGGAGGCAGCCAGGCCTGCCCCCGCCCCAGGCATGCCCTGTGGATCTGAACGTGCCCCTCTCCCCCCGCTTGGCAGGAGTGGGAGCTGAAGAACGGGACGTAGAGCTGGAGGACGCCCGGCTCTCGCAGCGCCGAGTGCCTGCCCTGCGACTGCGCTCCGGTGCCGGGCCCGGGCCCGCGCGCATCCTCTCTGCTGTATGACGGTTCCCTTTAAAGAGATTTACTTGTAACGCTTTGGCTTCCAACTTCATTTGTGAAAAGACGGCAAGGGGCGGAAGGCGGGGAGTCCCCCCACCACCCTGGTGGATGGAGAAGCCACAGCTTCCCGCCCAGGTAGATGGCGGCTTCCACCCATCCCCGCCCCCCCAGACCGAAGACCCGCTGTGTGCACCCAGCGAGGCGTGGGCCTCCGGCTGCCTGCTGCTCGCCTGGTGCCCCGGGAACGCCCCTCCCAACCCCCCACCGCCCCCCCCCCCAGTCTCACCAGCCCCTCCCCCATGCCCAGTAAAGTCACCACAGAGCTATGCTGTGAAGCAGTTTCTATCTGTTCTTACAAACATTTTCTGAACAGATGCTTTTGTCCCCAGGACATGAAAAGCTGCCATTCTTCTGTGGACCTTAAGAAAATGTCCTCTCTTTATCCTGGGTTGCACTTAGCTTCCGGGGTTTTCCAGAGCTTCTGGGTCATGTTTTATTAATGGTTTGTCCCGCTCTGGAAAGGCAGCAGAGGGTTTTTGGGGCTTCACATTGTGTCCTTTCCTGCTTTCTCCAGCATCCACACCCCCTTTCACCCTCTCAGAGCCGGCAGGTGGTCTTAGAGCCCTGGGCGGCCTGCAAGTGATAGTCACACTCATTCCCCAGGGGCCTGGCTGCCAGGCAGGGCCTCTTCGAGCATCCCTTTCTGCCTCCTGTGGGATGTTTCTGGAGCCTGAGATGTGAAGGGGACAGGCCTGTCCACAGGAAGAGGTCATCTGGGTCTGAGGACCAGGCCAGCCTTCCCATCTGCAGAGGGACCTCTCAGGAATACTCCTTGTGGGAAGCGTGGCCACTGCCCAGGACAGCCATCAGTCACCCCGGAGCCCCCTGGACACTAACCCAAGGACCAGTCACGCGCGTGGACGGGCTCTCTTCCCCCGCCCCGCCATCGGAGCAGGCCTGGTGTCCGCTGCCCCGTGGGTGTTTCTCATCAGTTACAGAAGCAGGAAGCAAGAAGATGGCATCTTGTGACCGCGTCCTGGTGCCCACGTTTTCTGCCGGCCATTCCAGTCAGCATTGCTGTCACCAGCAGGGTCAGCATGGCCCCTGAGGCTGGCACGGGCCCTGGCTGGCTTTACCGACCAGAGCAGGGCAGCGGGCTTGGTGCCTAGGAGGTTCGCAGCAGAACCGGAAGCTATTTACCTGGACCACGTGAAGTCACTCAGTGGTGTCTGACTCTTTGCAACCCCATGGACTGTAACCCACCAGGCTCCTCTGTCCATGGGATTCTCCAGGCAAGAGTACTGGAGTGGGTTGCCATTTCCTTCTCCAGGGTATCTTCCCGACCCAGGGATCGAACCCAGGTCTCCCACATTACAGGCAGACTCTACCAGCTGAGCCACCAGGGAAGCCTGTTCACCCGGCGCCCATCTGAAAAGCCTGGATTTCTTACAAAGCCGGCTGTCTGGTCCACGGGCTGCCACCTGGAGCCCGACGCTCAGGTTCATCCTCCATAGTTGATTCAGCAGGTGGGGCACATCTCAGCCACACCTATGACCCCGACCCCAGGAAATCCAGGTGGGGATCCCATCTTCCCAGCCCTATTCCCCCTGTTCTCCCATCCACGTAGGAGGCTGGACCACTTGGCATCATATGAAGCTGATTTTCCATAAAGGAGAAAAATGACCTGCTATAGAATCTCGTTGCCTTGCGGTCAAATGAATGTTCTCCAGTTCTGGCTCTCCGGCTGTTCTGATTGGTAGCCAACTTTGTCCAAGACTTCATCCAGGCTTCGATTGTTACGGAGAAGGGAAAAGGTGACCTTAGCCCGGCACAGGTGGGCAGAGTCACCCAGCGGTGGGCCAGTTGGCAGAGGTTGCCGTGACGATCTCTGTGGGTTGCACCTGAGGGCAGGGGTTGGTACTGGAGCCAGGATTTGGGCCCTGGTCTTCAGACTCCTGGTGTACGTATTTCCTGCCTAAAAAAACCCATGTTTTTAAATTCACTTTCACAACCATAAGCCTTTCAGAGAGAACGGAGGACTCAGTGCTGTCTCGCCCCCGGAGCCACGTGAGACGGGCCTCGCGGGGACCGAGGCCACTGGCGTCGGGCACTGTGATGTCATGTGTTTGCCTCGATGTCTCAGATTTGGTCAGAAAGTTAAGGCGTTTGCTTCAAAATAAGTTATTTATTTGTATATGTTCAGTAAGTATAGGTTTTAATTTATGTCTGTACATATTAGATACACCGTGGACACCCTGTCAGAATCCTGGCAATGACAGCGATCTCTGTAGCCTGCCTGAAATGTGCCCCAGGGGGCTGCCCCCTCACCCGGGGGGCCACGGTTACAGAGCCAGGCTCGGGGGAGAGGCAGCCGGCCTGGACCCTCGCCCTGGAGTGCAGGTCCCCAGCCCAGGGAGAAGTGGATCCTTGGGACGTGTCCCCGTCCCTCTGACAGGCAGTCGTGGCCACAGAGAGCTGGCCAAACAGGATCCTGGCTGCAGCGGGGTGACTGTGTGGCCAGGCTGGAGCCCTGGCGTGAGACGGTGGCCTCCCGGGGGTCTCGGGGCCCTCTCGGCCTTCTGCTCCTCGCTCTGTTTTGGCAAGCAGTCATCAGCCTTTAAAATGCCCTCATTTTCACATTTTTATGAAGTGAAGTGAAAGTTGCTCAGTCGTGTCCGACTCTTTGCGACCCCAGGGACTATACAGTCCATGGGGTTACTCCAGGCCAGAGTACTGGAGTGAGTAGCCTTTCCCTTCTCTGGGGGAGCTTCCCGACCCAGGGATGGAACCCAGGTCTCCCGCATTGCAGGCGGATTCTTTACCCGCTGAGCCACCAGGGGAGCCCCAGAACACTGGAGTGGCAGCATATATGACATTTTTATAGTGTTTTTCATTCATTCACCAGCCTTTGGCACAGACATAGTCAGAGGGCATGCTGTGTCACCCTCAGTGTGGGCTCAGGAGGTGAAGAACCGCCCCAGGCTACCGAGGGTCGAGCAGGGCCAGTCTGTGTGTCCGAGGAGCCAGTAGTGCCCCTGCCTGGCCTCCGGACAGCCGTCCGCGGCAGCCTGGTGGGGCCGGAGCCCCTGCACACACACCTCTCCAGGCTCTTCTCCTGGGGGACGTGTCGAGCCAGTCGTGGCCCCTCGGTTCACACACCTTGGCTTTGTCTGGCTGGACCGTCCCCTTGTCCATCTCCCTGGTCCCTGAGCTAGTTTGGGGTATTTTTGTGAAAACCCAGGATGACCCAGAGGGGCTGGAGACATGCCAACTTGGAAAACTCTGTCACAGACAGTAGAAGGCCTGTGTCCTGGCCCTGAAAGCCAGCCCCGCAGCGAGCGGCTTCCGGTCCCTGCTCACTGAGACCGCAGCGCTGGGTTTGTTTCCCAGGGGAGGGTGCAGGCTGAAGCTGGGCTGGACCTGAGGGCTGTGGGCAGAATGCTGTTGTTGCGGCCCCGGCCTTTCTTTCCCGAAGAATAACTGTCAGCACCCTGTTTGGAAGGAAATGTAAATGGTGCCCACGGGCAGCCTTCTCTGATTATTCACCAGTGTCTGTCCTGGGACTGGAGCCTTCGTGGCCTGGCCCCGGGGCGGGCACTCGGGCGGGGCCCCCCGAGTGTCCGTGTCCCGGCCTGGCCCGCTCCGCCCAGCAACACCTCCTCTAGGGGCAAGCAGGACACCCGGGCGTCTCCACCTGCGCTCAGCAACGCTGCAGTATTAAACTATTGCCTTCCTCTTTTTTTTTTCCTAAATTAAGTTTTTTTAATGGAAAAATAATCATTTCAGACCATGGCATAATTTTAAAGAGGGTGTTTTGTTGTTCTTGTTGTCCTTACTGTCTTCATATTATCCCCATGATGGACTGGGTTGATACTGTGAAATAAACTAGAAATAAATTAACATTTTCATGTCCACCCCAACACACACACATACGTACTACACACAGCTCAGCATCCCAGAAAAAGAAACAGCCTCTCAGTGGCCCCCGAGGCCTAGCAGGACTGCCTGTCCTGTATCCTTGGTGAAGATGAGAGAGCTTCATGCCCAGGGAATGTTGGCCTCATGTGCACACCATCTTTTGTGAAATAATCCAGTTATGTCCTTCCAGATAAACCCAGCTTGACAGCAGACAGGTATCACCAGCTGTTTCTATTCGTTGCCATGGAAGAAACTCTCCAGATGGAATCATCAGACCATATTTCTTAGGGACCAAAGGTGTTTTTAATAAGATAATCTTTCATTTTTTTCTAACAAGAAAGGAAACACTAACTTTAAAACTTTAGCGTCAACTCTTAAATTATACGTGTTCAGCGTTAATTGACCATGGCTGTGAGTTGTAAAATGTTTTCATATTAAGAATGTAATTATTTCCTTATTGTATTTTTTAAAAGCTAAAGTCATATTTAAAATTCTCTTTGAAACAGGCAAGAAACGGGAAAGGTTTTTTTAATTAAATATGTTGGCAATGTCCATTTTAAATAATTGTAAATATATTTTCACTGTTTCACCATGTATTTAATTCATAAAGTAAAAAAAATTTATCAGAAGAGACTTGCATTGGAAATACGCATTTTTCAGTCCATTTGCCCGATTTTGTAATAGCTTCACTTGACTTTTCTGCTTTGCTATGGATTTTCTACAGTT
The DNA here is from genome assembly GCA_007570785.1 of Antilocapra americana. Lineage (NCBI taxonomy): Eukaryota > Metazoa > Chordata > Mammalia > Artiodactyla > Antilocapridae > Antilocapra > Antilocapra americana. The sequence goes on from ML660768.1 coordinate 2,803,570, forward strand.
TTACGCGGTATAGCCCACAGACTGGCGCCCTCGGGCGTGCCATCTTCGTGTATTGCTAATAAACTCAGCTCTCCCAATCCAGCCTCCGTGTCTTGACCGACTTGGTTTGTGGGCAGATGGGAAGGACTTTCCAGCGGATGGAGTTTTACAAGCAAGGCACTTTGCTTGCCATTTTGCTTACCGTCTGGTGGCTCAGACGGTAAAGAAACCGCCTACAGTGCAGGAGACCCAGGTTTGATCCCCTGGGTCAGGAAGATCCCCTTGAAGAAGAAAACGGCAGCCCACTCCACCAGTACTCTTTCCTGGGGAATCCCCATGGACAGAGGAGCCTGGCGGGCTACAGTCCACGGGACTGCGAAGAGCTGGACACGACTGAGACTCGTGCTCTCGTTTTGCTGCCGGGTTGGGACGGGGTATAAGGAGGGGTCAGGGTGGGGCACATGTTCTGTTTCTTGGGCAAAAATCTCTCATGAAAGAAGCATAGTGCTTTTGGTAGCTTTTAGCCCAAGGACTCAAATATCCGAGTCAGGGAGCATCTGTGCTCCTTCTGAGAGCAGCTCTGTGCCCGGTGCCAGAAACAGGACCAATGGGAAGTGACTCTCCTCAGGCCACCTGCTCCAGCCAGGGAGACAGTGATGTCCACAGTGTGGAGTGTTCCAGAAGCACAGGAGAAGGAGCAGCTGCCTTCGAGGCCATTGCCTTTGGTGGTGGGGTTTGCAGGGCTTCCCTTGTGGCCCAGCTGGTAACGAATCTGCCTGCAGTGTGGGAGACTTGGGATTGATCCCTGGGTTGGGAAGATCCCTTGGAGAAGGGAAAGGCCACCCACTCCAGTATTCTGGCCTGGAGAAATCCACAGACTGTGTAGTCCATGGGGTCGCAGAGAGTGGGACATGAGCGGCTTTGACTTTCACTTTTGCAGGGTGGGTATTTGAGCTGGGTCGTGGTGTTTAAATAGGAGTTCAGCAGGGGCAGAGGGGCACCGCAGGAGACCGTGATGGCGGGTGAGAGCAGGTCTGGAGAGCAGGCGGGATCAGGCTGTTGGTCTCCTGTCCACAGATGGGGGTTGGGGCAGGGCCTTTGTGGAGAGCATACGAGGCTTTTGGTGTGTGTGTGTTGAGGGGTGGGGCGGGGGGTGGCCAGGTTTCTGGTTTTAGAAAGACCACGGCCAGGAGGAGGGCAGGGAGGCAGAGTGACACACAGGCGAGCACGCGTGTGGCACACTGACCCCAGGGCCAGGAGCAGAAAGGCCACTGCGCTTGCAGAGCCCGCTGAGGGTGATGGAGGTCAGACGGAGGAGCCCCGAGGCGCTGGCCAACCCGCTGCCTGACATGGAACCCAGGGGAATAAAGCTTGGCCAGAGCGGCAAGAATAAGGTATCAGCTTGGGCTCTGCAGGACGCCTGGGTCACCAAGCAGGGGTGGCCTGTCTGTGTGTGACTTGGGGACCCACCGGGACCCAACCTTTCAGAACTTTTTTGTTTTTTGGCTGGGCCATGCTGCATACAGGATCCTAGTTCCCCAACCAGGGATTGAACCCACACCCCCTGCGTTGGAAGTATGGTGTCTAAACCACTGGACCACCAGGGAGGTCCCTGTACCCCCCTTTCAGAGGTCAAGGACCAGGTGACCCAGGAGGCCTCCTTCACCCCCTCTCTCCTCTCCCTGGGGCCGGGGTGGGTGTTGGCTGGTTGTGCCCCTGGTAATGAGGGCTGTTCCTTTGCTAGAAGGAAGCCACCGCCCTGAGTCAGGAGAGCTCGCTCCTTCAGGCTCCCTTAGACGACAGGAAAGGGATGGTCCGCGTGCTCTCAGCTGGTCTCAGTGCCCTCCAGGCCGTCCGCCAGGGTGGTCCTCTGCCCGGTGTTCGCTGTCCATCGGTGGGTCGTTCTGCTCGTCGAGGGCCCGGTTAAGCTTCCGCAGAACCGACTTTAACTGATGCTTTTTCCTCCGGCTCGCACACTGGTCACATCCTGTGGGCCTGCAAACGAGGAGGAAGTGCCGCTTTAATTTCTTTTAAAACTCAGCAAAAGGGACACCAGAGTTCCTGGTTTTGCTTTCTACAACCACAGAGACAAACTTGGGGATAGTCATCCCTCCAGCTATAATTCTGGGGACAGGCGACATGAAGCCCTGATCACGGCCTAAGTCAGGAGCCCGGCTCTTTAAGGGGAGACGGGAAACACGAGGGGACGTCTGTGACCCAGATATGTTCGTACAGAGACGTCGTCAGTCTACGGTGGTGTTAGACATGGCTGCCTTTGCAGGGACCAATCAGTCAGCAAACAGAGCGGGAAGCACGCTAGGGAGGATGAAGTGGGTCAGGCAGACTCAGCACCCAGTCCAGGGGGCAGTCCTGGACGCCGAGAAGTCAGTCTGGCCTGGGACAGCCTGCACGCCCCACGGGCGGAGGACAGGGCATTGGAGCATCACCTTGTTCTGACGCTTTGATCCCTGGGGCCTCGCTGAGCCTGGGGGCACGGCCCTTCCCAGGACCACCCAGTTCCTCGAGACACCACCTGCCAGCCACCTCCTTGATGCGATTCTTAGGCTGGGGACCACTATCTCCTGACCTAATCAGCCCCACCCCCGGGCCAGGTACCGCCCCTGGTCCCAGAATCTGCCGAGATTCCTCGGGCCAGCCCGTCCCCTTTCCTTCCTGTGAAAACCGCAGTAAATGAAGGCTCTTGTGCTCATCACCCCCTGCCTCTGCGTCTCGACTGGCCTGGTGCTTCCCTGCGTGGCCTGGCCCGGCCTGATGTGGTGTGGCCTTACGGGAACCGGGACTGTGACAGACTTACCTCCTGATCCGCCCCGCAGCCCCCGTACTGGGCTATGATAAAATCTACAGTTTGAACACCCCAGTCTGTGGGAAAGGTGCGCTGGGTATCGTGTGATGGGAGACGACCCATCCGTGAAACATCTGGCAGCAACCGTAAGACTCCTCGAAAGGAAATCCTTTCCTCTGTGGGTTCTCTTTGCAGCAGGATAAACACTGTCATTTACTTCAAATGATCATTCATTCATTTGGGAACAGTTTACTGAAACCCCTACTGCGCCCGGGGCCCTGGAGACACAGAACTCCATAAACGTGACTGTCGGTACCGGCTCCTCAGCGCAGCAAGTGATGGCCGTGTGCGTGACCCGGGCGACCTCGCTGATGAACACGCAATTGTAAATCATGGAACGCCACAAAGACACCCCCGCCCCCTTGTTGCCATCTTCAGGTGGAGACAGACTCCAGCCGCAGCCAACCCTCCATGGGGGGCACCAAGGACCCATCCCCACCCCTCTGCATCAGGGGCCTCGGGGGTCCCCAGGGACACCCCTGCACCGACACTGGGAGGGTGGGGGCGTCTCCAGTACAGGAGGTGTTTCTTGAAAAGCTCTGTGTTGGCTGCTGAGAACAGGAGCCGTCTACCCTGAACCTGGGCCAGATGAAGGCGACTCTGGAGGAGGAGAGCCCAGGAGATGTTCGATGTGACTCACTGTATCTCGGTGTCCCTAGGTTTGGGGCCATGAGCATCCCACTAAGTTCCCAACTCGACACCTGCAGATCAAGCCATGAACAACATGCTGGGCCTGGCGGCTCACGACTGACTTGAGTCACCGCGACAGTGGGGAGCACTGTTGCCACCTCTCAGACCTGGAGGGTCACACACCCAGAGCCCCTGGAGTCCAAGGGAGCTTGTAGCCGGTGAGGGCTGATGCCAGCCTGAGTCTGTAGGGTGCTTCGCCCCCAACCTCCCCAGGGTGTGCACGCAGCGCGTGGAGAAAGACTGTCCTTGGGGGTGGGCAGGGAGCCTGCACACTCTGGGCGTGGGGGATGCTGGCTGCCACTCCAGGCAGGTTCCTGGGGATCCCCAGCGCCATGGAGGCACCCCTGCCAGAGCCAGGGTTGGGGGCTTGAGATCCTTGGTGGAGCTTCAGCCTGTGCCCGGGTCAGAGGGGTTCTGGTGTGAGGATTCCCGCCCCCCATCAAAAGCCCTCTTCCTCCTAAAACAGTGAACAAAGCAACCCTGGGGCCCTAGAGCAACTGCGGGCCATCCTGCCCTCTGGGACCTGAGAGTCGCAGGGCGGGGACTCTGCCCACAGCTCCATCCGGTTCTCGTGAGGTTTCCCACGAGAGACAGAGGTGAGCACCCTACAGCAGAGGGTGCCATGTGCCATGTCACCCCCTGGGTCACTCCCGTCTTGATGCTAAAAACAAGGCACAGAGCCAGTCTAAGTGCCAGATCTCACCCTGCAATTGTCCTTAAGCCCACGCCGAGCCTCAGGTCTCAGGGAAGTACACAGGAACCTTGTGGCTTCTTGCTCCCTTCTGTCTTCACGTCTGTCTCAGTGAGCACTGTTACCTGGTCCGGATGCTGCTGCCAGCCCCGCCTGCCTCCCAAAGCGCCCACCAGGGGGGCGCTGGCTTTTGAACCACCCCTTCAGTTCAGTTCAGTTCAGTTGCTCAGTCGTGTCCAACTCTTTGTGACCCCATGGACTGCAG